>PVIW01003348.1:0-106223 GCA_004026585.1 Noctilio leporinus
GTGGAGCCAGAACCTGTGGGCTTTACCAGGAAGAAAAGGAAAAGAAATATTTAAAAAAAAAAAAAAAAGAGGAAGGAAGAAAAGAATAAAGAAAGGATTTAGAAAGGCTGGGGAAGGGAGTAATACTTAGATTGAGGACTGGGAATGCGTTATAGCCACAGAGTGAGTAGACTTTAATTTGAGAGTAGGGGAGGGTCTTGGGTATTTAGGTGGATTGAGGTATGGTGGGGATTAAGAATATGTGAGACGTAAATTTTGCAAAGGATATGTTGGGGATTAATAGTTCATATTGTTCTCGGTATAATTTAGGTGCTTGAGATTGGCAGCAATCCCTTTCCTGATGCTGCCTCTTTTTCTTGGTCAGGACTTTACAGTCTATAGTCTATATTCTAGCCAGTCTTGGCGCGTGGCAGGGCCTCTGATTGTCACAGTAGGGCTGATTCTGAGTGTCTGCCCCCAGGTAGGCTGGGCCTTCTGCAGGCTGGCTGGGTTTTAGGGCTGCCGCTATTCTGGAGCCTGCAGGGTGCCCCCTCCCACTCCTGGTGGAGGTTTCTGCCCGTGATGAGCACCCAGCACCCCTGCAGTTCAGCCCTGGTCCCTGTGACGACTGGCCCCACCCCCCACAGTTCCGGGAGGAGGCCGCCCCTGTCTGTCAACATTGTCCAGGGTCCGCCTACACAGTCCCACCCTTCTGGGGCAGGCACCACTCCTCCAAGCCAACCAGCTCTCCGCGGAGTCCTTTACACAGCCTCTGTGATGAGTCCCTCCCAGGCGTGGGCGGTGCAGCCTTTGTCTCCGGCAATGGCAGGTCAGTTGCCCCCGCTACTACTTCCCAGCTCACCTCTCGCAGTTTGGAGTTACTTCGGAGCCTCGGGGCCTGTGTGGTTGCACAGCGCTGGGCCTCCCCCTCGCAGGGGCTTCTAGCTGCTGTTTCCCTGGTGGCCCAGCAGCACCATTTTTGGCCCTCTCGCCACCCCAGCTGGTGCACTTCCAGCTCCCCTGCTGTGGCTTCCTGTAGGACTCTTCTCTTCCTCCTCTAGCCCCTCGAGGAGCCTGCTCTCCCTGTTGCCGGAGTGAGTCTCTCACACAGTCCTCCCCTGCAAGAGTTCAATTCTGTGTTCCCTACGGTGTTTGCCCTGGGTGCCCACACTTTACTTGAGACTTCCAGTCGCCAGGGAGCCCGGAACTGGCCCCAGTCAAACTCGCCCCCCTGGGCAGAGCTGCCCCTGCCCAGAGCCAAACTTGGCCACCGGCCGGTCCATCAGGGACACCTCACCTACTGTCCTGCTGGCCTCCTCTGCCTCTGGGCTGTGCTCCCCTGTGTCCAGATGCTGCCCGTTCCAATTCCTAGAGTCCTGAAGATGTCTCATGCTCCCTATCTTGTCCTCTAGCTGCTTTGGTACTCGAGAACACCATCAGCATTGCTCTCTACTCTGTCGCCATCTTCCCCACCGAGATAATCTCTTAACATCCATTCAAAAAATAAGATGAGCAGAAGGTTAAAAATCCAGAAGAAACAAGTCCTCTGAATATCAAATCAGCATTTATAAGGTAAAAAAAAAAAAAAAGTATATTCAAGACAATTAACAGCAGTTGGAGCCAGGGGAATTTATTTGGGAAGTTAATCCCAAACCATGGACATTCTAACATAATTATGAAGGACATTGGCTCAGATGCCATATTCATCAAAATTATCTCTCCCAACCAAAGAATTATTTTATTATATTATTTTAGCAATTGTGGGGTGAAAAAACTCTTGAGCCTTCTCCATTACACTTATGTTTTATTTTGTTTTATTTTTAAAGGTGTGCAGTGATCAAAACAATCTTGAATTCAGGAGTTAGAAAAACTGAGTTCATTGTCCAAAATTGCCAATAACCAGTTCTGAGTACATTATTTCAATTAGTTTGTGATTTAATTTATTCATCTATAAAATGAAGCTAACACATATTCAACACCTAGAATTCTGCTAATGTCAATAAAATCCAATATTATAGTCCAGTAATTAAATCTGTTATGTTAAAAACTAATGAAATGTTATTTAAATACAAAATTTCTATACTACAAAATATAACAGAAACATTAATTTTAGTTGTTTATACTAATTAACACAGCAAGTATGTAAATGAACCAGTCATAGAAAGTTTATTTTATAATGTTTTGGAGAGACTCAATACATAATGGGTATAAATTGACATAATATTGCTTTTTTTGTCAGAATATTGGGTATGGATCGTTTCCTTCACATCAAGATATTTGTTGACTTCTGATCAAGATGTCAGAGTAAATAAGCTCTGTGCTTGTCTTCTTCCATGAACATCAAAATACAGCTAAATTTTAGAGAAACCACCTGAAGACTAACTGAACAGAACTCCTATAACCAAGGCTTTAAAGAAGAAGCCAGGTGCAGACTGGTGGAAGAGGCAGAGACACAGAAGCAGGTCTCATACCCACAGTCTGGTGCTTTAGAACTGGAAGAACCATCTCAGCTGCAGGGATCTCTCCTGAAGAACAAGGGGTCCCATGCCCACACCAGGCTCCCCAACCCAAAGCTTCAGTTCCAGGAAAAGGAGTCCCTGTAATATATGGTTGTAAAAACCAGTGGGGATTGCATAAGAAAGACCATATGACACTTAAAGGGAACAGACACAGACTCAGTTTCTCACAAATCTACTTGCTCTAAATTGCAGGACAGCAGCAGCAGCAGCTCAGAAGGTACCAGAAACATAACAAGGGGAAGTTGAGAAATTTCAGGGCAAGGACTGGAGGATCAGGGATAAGGGGCAACTTTAACCATGAACAGTGCTGCTAGGCATCATTGTTCCTTTGCTGATCTCTCCTCCTGCACAGTTGGCTCCTTATAAGCAGGAACCTAAGCTGAACTCTCCATTAATCTGACAAACACTTCTCCCTATCCTGGTCCTTCTTTGAGACCCAGCCTCATCCAGCTTCAGAGTCTCCTCCATATAAACAATCTCCTTTGGCTAGCACTCCAGACTTTCCAAAAATGGCTCAAAGTTCACAAACACCTCTAAAGGACCTCAATGTGATTTGTAGTTATTAAAAAAGAGGCCCAAAATGCAAGCAGCAGATGGTCCCAGATTGTACTGTAAATTCCATCCAATGGCTCCAGGCCACTTTTGGCCTTGGATGAATCTTCAACTAAGGGACCAAAGACCCAGAACAAGTGAAAACAGGCCTTAGCTCTCATTGCGATGCCCAACAAAGGGCCCAAGCCTGGTACAAGTGGTAAGGAGGCTCAGCAGCATAGCCTCTCACAAGCACCTCCAAGAATAGCACATGCAAAAAGCAATCACCCATCACTTTGTATCTCCTAGAAAGAGGCCCCAAGACCAGCATAAGTGGCAGCTGACCTTCCCAGGCACCAGGGGCACTCCCACCAGGTTCCAGAACCAATACTCAATGGCCAGATTCAGACCACACCAGAGCACCACTCAATTGCCTGCACAAAAGATGCAACCAGGAACAGACTAAGTAGGCACCAGAGAACTGCTATAGTGACTGCTACTCCATGGTATCTGCTTGCACACAGCAGATCATCCAATGTAGTAGCCAGACTGTATAGTTAGTCATTTGAGGATAAACAGCCACTGATATGTCAACAGCAGTTGATGCTCAACTATAAAAGGAGGGCACACAAAAACCAAACATGGGACTCCCCTGGAGCTAAGGCGATTAGGAAGATTGTGTCACTGAACTCTAAAGAACTCCTTCGACATAAGGCAACTTTTTCAAGACTGAGAAAATGACAGATCTACCCATGTTGTTGAAAAAACAAACAAACAAACATGAAGTTAGCCAAAATAAGGAGACAAAGAACTAGGTCTCAAAAAAAATCACAAAGCTCCAGAAAAAGAAATAAATGAAATGGAAACAGGAGTCTACTTGATACAGAGCTCAAAATACTGTTTTAAAGCTGCTCAATTAACTTAGGGTAAGAAGAGATGAACTCAGAATGTTAACAAAAAAAAAAAAAGAAAAGGAAAAAGAAAATTAGAAAAGGTAAAAAGCGTATTTAAAAAAACAAATAAAAATACAATAACTAAAATGAAGACTACATTAGAGGGCAACAAAAGTAGATTAGAGGAAACAGAGGACTGAATCAATACGTTGGAAGACAAAGTGGTAAAGCCACCAACCAAAAGAGCAAAAAAAAATTTTTTTTGAGGTTAGTTTAAGGAACCTCTGGTACAACATCAATTGCACCAACACTTACAACATAGGGTTCCAGAAGCAGAAGACAAAGAGCAAGGAATTAAAAATCTATATGAAGAAATAATAAAATAATAAAATGTCCCTAATTTGGTGAAGAAAATAAATATACAAGTCTAGGAAGCATAGAAAGTTCAAAAAAAATAAAAAAAAAACTCAAAAAGGACCATAAGAAAATATTATAATTAAAATGACAAAGGTTAAATACAAAAAGAGAATCTTAAAATCAGAAAGAGAAAAGCAGTTATCTACAAATGATCACCCACAATACTGTAAGCTAATTTTTCAACAGAAACTTTGCAATCTCAGAAGGTATTGGCATGTAATATTCAAAGTAATGAAAATCAAAGACCTGCAACCAAAATTTTTCTATTATTAGGCTATTATTTATAATTGAAGAATAAATAATGAGTTTCTTTGAGAAGAAAAAGCTTAAAAAGTTTATCATCACCAGTATTACAAGAAATGTTCAAGAAACATCTTTTAAAATTATATTTTATTGATTATGCTATCACAATTGTCCCAATTTTCCTCATTTGTCCCCTTCACTGAGCAACCCCCACTCCCTCAAGGCAATCCCACACCATTGTTCATGTCCAAAGGTCATGAGTATAAGTTCTTTGGCTATTCCATAGAGACAAAGAAACAGGTCTCAAAAAAAAAAAAAGACCAAAACTGTACTTATATCCCTTTGGCCATTCTGTAGCTACCTATTTGGATTTCCTGGTTCTCTCACATCTTCACTTATTTCCCCATACTCCCTCCCCTCTGGCAACCATCAAAATGCTCTCTGTAGCCATGATTTTTCTCTCTGTTCTTCTTCGCTTAGTTTGTTTTTTAGATTCACTTGTTAATAGGTATGCATTTTTTGCCATTTAATTGTTCATAGTTTTGATTTTGTTTTTCTTAAATAACATTTCCTTTTCCCTTAACATTTCCTATAATAATGGTTTGGGGATGATGAACAAAAATTAAGTTTGGGGAGGAGGTGAATAAAACTTGTACTAATTTCAGAATATGTTCAAACTTGAGCTATCATAAATTTTAACAAACTATTATAAACATGGATTGAATATATATGAAAAACATGGTAACTACATGTTTTGTATATGTCTATAAGACATATACAAGGGAGAAAAATAAATTCAAGCATAGAACCATATACCATAATCAAAATACAAAAGAAGAAAGAGATTAAGAAAGAAAAAAGAACAATAAAATAATCAAAAAACAATTAATAAAATGGCAATAACTACATGCCTATCAACAATTACTTTTAGCATTTTATTACTATTATTTTAATTTTTCCATCACCATTTATCTCCCCATACCTTGCTCCACCTTTATCCACTCCTCTCCCCCTCACCATCACTACACTGTTTTCCACGCCCATGAGTGAATTCTCTTTTTTCTTTTGTGCCCAACATCTCCACACCCACAGAACAATCCCCAATGGAGCTGTTAGCCTATTCTCTATTACTTTTAAATGTAACAAGAGACATGGAATGGCTGATTAAATGATAAACAAGACCTACACATATGCTGCCTACCAGAGACTTACTTCAGATTAAAAAATAAAACTAGCCCTAGTTGGTAGCTGAGTGGATTGGCACCAGCCTATGAACCCAAAGGTCACTGATTTGATTCCCAGTCAGGGCACATAACCAGGTTGCAAGCCAGGTCTCCAGCCAGGTCTGTAGCTGGAGGCAGGTGAAAGGCAACCATATATTGATATTTCTCTCCCTTTCTTCTTCTCTCTGAAAATAGTGAATAAAAATATCTTTAAAAAATAAATAAAACTAAATGGATGAAAAGGATATCCCATGCAAATAAAAGTACTTTTGTCAGGCAAAACAAATATTAAAACAAAAGATCTAACAAGAGATAAAGGAATCATCCAACAATAGACTATAACTCTTGTATACATGTATGTACTCAATGTAGTAGTACATAAATATATAATGCAAGTATTGATAGATGTAAAGAGAGACATTTGTGATGATGTAGTCATAATAGGAAATTTTAATGTCCAATGACATCAATGGACAGATTATCCAGGCAGGAAATCAACTAGGAAATAATGGCCTTAAATAACACATCAGACAAATGGATTTAGTTGATATTTTCAAAGCATTGTATTCAAAAGCAGCATAATACACATTATTTTCTAGTGCACATGAAACACTTTCTAGGATACACAACAAATTATGCCACAAACAAGTCTCAAATTCAATAAGATTGAAATTTTATCAAGCACCATTTCAAGTGACACCAGTATGAAACAATAAAGTGATTTACAAGAAGAAAACTGAAAAACACACCCACATGTGGGAGCTAAATAACAAACTAGTAAAGCATGTATGGATTAATGAGAATACAACCTCAGACAAATAAAAATAAAAACCAATTACTCAAAAATCAATGGTGCACTGCCAAAGCAGTTCTAAGAGAGAAATTCATAGTAATATAAGACTACCCCAAGAAACAAGAAAAATATCAGAAAACAAACAAACAAAAAATCTAACCTTACACCTAAAAAAACTAAAAGAAGAATAAAGCCTAAAGTGAGTAGAAGGAAAGAAATAATAAGCAGCAGAAGGGAAGTAAACAAAACTTAGTTTAAGAAATATACAAACAATAAAACTAAGAGTTAGTTCATTGGAAAGATAGACTAGATTATTAAATGTTTAATTTGACCCATCAAGAAAAAAAGAGAACCCAAATAAATAAAATCAGAAATGAAAAAGAGAAATGGCCATTGATACCACAAAAATATAAAGGGCTATGTTAAAATATGAAAAGTATATTCCAAATGTTGGAACCTGGAAGAAATGGATAAATTCTTAGAAACATACAATCTTTTAAGACTGAATCAGTAGGGAAAAGGACCCATGGACATGGACAACCATGTGATGATTGCTGGAGGAAGGGGATATAATGGGGCTAAATGGTAATGGGAAAAAATACAATAAAGATTAAACTAAATAAATAAATAAATTTATAATAAGGGGGGAGGGGTGGAGACCAGATCAGGAAGAAACAGAAAATATGAACACATTGTTACTACCAATAAGATCAAATCAGTAATTTAAAAACTCCCCAAAATAAAAATTTTAGATGTAGTGCCTTCACACTTACAATTGCCTCAAAAAGAATAAAATACCTAGACATACATTTAATCAAGGAGGTAAAATACTTGTACTTAGAAAACTGTACAACTTTGAAGAAAGAAATTGAAGAAGACATAAAAAAATGGAAGACACCAATAAAATGTCCATACTACCCAAAGCAATCTACAGATTCAGTGAAATCCCTATTGAAACACTAATGGCACAAAACTAAAAAGGTAACTCCAAAATTTACATAACTTATATGAAAAAATAAGAGGGTACAAATATCAAAAGAAATCTTGAGAAAGAACAAAATTGAAAATATCACACTGTGTGATATTAAACTATACAACAAGGCCATAATAATTAAAACATCATGGTATTGGCATAAAAATATAATTATATATATTCATGTAACAGTGTAGAGAACCCAGAAATAAACCATGTGTGTAAAGTCAATTAATGAATGACAACGGGACAAGAATATACAATACGGTGAAGATAGTCTCTTCTATAAATGCTGTTGGAAAACTAAAGAGAGTCATATAAAAAAGACAAACTAAACTTCTTTCTTATAGTATATTTAAAAATAAATGCAAAAATGAGTTAAATGCATAAATGTAAGACCTCAAACCAAAAAAAAAAAAAGAAGAAGAAAACATGGCCAATAAACTTTTTCACATCACTCTTAGCAATATTTTTGTTTGTTTGTTTATATCCTCCTGGGCAAGGGAAACAGAATAATAAGAATAAACAAAAGGAACCACATTAAACTAAATGTTTTGTACACAATAGGAAACCATTAACAACAACAGCAACAAAAACCCAAACCTACTGAATGGTAGATTTTCATCAATGATACCACTGATAAAAGGTTAATGCCCAAATTTTATAAAGAACTCATATAACTCAGCACTTAAAGAACACAATCCAATTAAAAGGCAGACAAGGGACCTCAATAGACATTTCTCCAAAGAGGACATACCAATGGCAAATAGACATACAGAAAGATGCTCAACATCACTAAGCGTCAGGAAAATACAAATTAAAGCCCCAGTGAGATACCATTTTACACTTGTCAGAATGATTAACATCAATTAATTAACAAACAAGCCATGACTGGTGGCTCAATGGAAGGCACCAGCATGTGAACTCAAAGGTCACTGGTTCGATTCCCCAGTTAGGGCACATAATCAGGCTGCAAGCCAGGTCTCCAACCAGGTCCATAGCTGGAGGCAGGTGAAAAGCAACCATACATTGATGTTTCTCCCCTTCCTTCCTTTCTCCCTCCTTCCCTTTAACAAACAAGTCTTGGAAGGATATGGAGAAAAGGGTGGAATTGCACTGTTGGTGGAACTGCAAATTGGTATATCCACAATGGAAAACAGTATGGAATGTCCTCTAAAAGTTTAAAAATCTATCATATTATTCAGTAATTCCACTTCTGATTATTTATCCAGTGAAATCCAAAGCACTAATTTGAAAACATATATGCATTGTTATATTAGTTGCAGCATTATTTGCAATGGCCCAGATATGGAAGTACCTTAAATGTTTATTAATAGTTGAATAGATAAGAAAAAGTGGTATATATAATCAATTGAATATTACTCCATCATAAAAAAGAATGAAATCTTATCTTTTGCAATAACATGGATAAATCTAGAAGGTATTATGATAAGTGAAATAAGTCAGAAAGAGAAAGACAATACCATATCATTTTATTTATATGTGACATCCTAAAACAAAATAAATGAACAAATGAAACAGAAACAAACTCAGATACAGAGAACAAATTGATGTTTGCCAGGTGTGGGCAGGTTGAGGGAATGAGTTTAATAGGTTAAATGCATTAAAAAGTAGAAATTGCCAGTTATAGTAACAGTCATGGGATGTAAAGTACAGCATAGGGAATATAGTTAATAATATTGTAATAACTATGTATGGTGTCATATGGATATCACATCTGGCAAACTAAATGTCTAATCACTATGTTATACATCTTAAACTAATATGATATTGTATGTTCAATGTAATTAAAAATAAATTTTAAGAAATTTAAAAGTTACAAAATAAGCATGCCTACCTGTAGAGAGACTTAAAAGTTACAGTTTTTAAAAAAGATAAAAGTTGTTTAAATTTAAGACAATAAGAATGAATACTTAGGTAATTAAGTCTCATTCCCATCTAGTCTAATTATTAACTTTTTTTTGATTGACTCTCTCCCTATATGTTTTTATTGTTGTGTAACAAATTCCTGCTTAAGACAATTATTTCATAGTTTGCATAGGTCAGGAAGCCAAATGCAGGTTAAGAGAGTCTTTTACACAGTGCCTCACCAAGCTGAAATCAAGCTTTCACCTAGGATTGCGGTCTCATTTGGAGCTCTTCTCCAAACTCATTGGTTATTGAAATAATTCAGTTCTATGAGGTTGTAGGGATGAGTTACCTATTCCTTTTCTTTCTGGTTATCGGCTAAGGGTCAGTTGTAGTTCCTAGAAGCTGCTTGTGTAACTTGACAGCTTACTTCATGAAAACCAGCTGGAGAATCTTCTCCAGTTGGCTAAAAAGGAGCCTTTTTTAACATAATAAAATCATGGAAGCAAATATCCTGCCACATTCATGGGTTCTTTCCACATTGAAAGAAAGGCAAAGCATTGATCATATACACCAGAGGGGAGAAATCTTGGGAGACAACTAATAACTCTGCTGACCACAGTCCTTACCTTCTTATCACATAAGACAATGAAAATGACCCTAAAATTGTTCAACCTTCTCTAAGTTGTAATAACCCAGGAGGACTATGCCAAATAATCCAGTACATCAACAGCCTTCTCTCCACTGGAAAAATAAGTCAAAACATCATTAATGAAATTCCATTTTGAAATATTTTTCTATCAGAAAATTATACAAATTCTGCTTCTGTTTACATTTGACAGTATTAGGATATAAATTAGAAAAGGGTATCTTAGCCAAGATAGCTATTCTAGAGGGCCGAGCCCTGCCTCCATGCTGACCTGCAACCATTGCCTTACCTGAGCATCCTGGGGCAGGTGCAACCCACACACCCAAGTGCGGAGATCCTGTCACTGCAGGGCGCTCTGCACTTGAAGCCAGAAGTACCAGTCCTGCCTGCCTCTTTATAGTTATGTGACTCAAGCCCAGCCACTTCATCTTTCTACAGTACTGATTTGTCATCTATAAGCAAGGAATAGTGATGATACCACATTTATTATTATATATATATATATATATATATATATATATATCAGATAAGATAATATTAAAACTCTGTCAAGATAAGGCACCATTAACATATAATATGACATACTTCTAACAGTCAAAGGGGTAGATAAACCATATAAAATGAACATTTTATAGGTCAAAGCAATGGAGTATCAGCAGCTTCACGTGACTCAATACAATTGTAGTTATTTTTTAAGTTTCTCAGTCCCAGGGCATATTGGTAAACATCTCTTTGAAAAATTATCCTGTGGACCTCTTGTATCACCAGAAGTCATCTTTGGTTTAGGATTGCAACATTCATAACTCAGAAGGAAATCCTTTCCAGGAAAAGAAAGAAAAATTTGTGCCCTCTGGAGTTTTCTAATGATAATCATACAATCTGAGTATTATTAAAAGACTATGTTTCCCAAATTACTAAGTGAACATCCTAATGAATAATTAAAATGATGCTGCAAACTATATATATATATATATATATATATATATATGTGTGTGTGTGTGTGTGTGTGTGTGTGTGTGTGTGTGTATGTATATATTTAATTGAATTGAATTTTTAGGCTCACATAACATACTAACAAGTTATGTTAACTTGTTAGTATCCTCAGGCTTTCTTTAGCTAAAGGTGTGGTTTGTGTGGACAAACATCTGCTTTTGTGCATCATTGGTTTAACTTGAGTAATTGAACAGGTAATGGCCTATTCAATTAGGGTGTCCAGTAGTTGTTAGGATGGGGTCCACAGGACAGTCAGAGTACAAGGCACTCTCAAATGTATGCCTGCTTACTTTTTATTGAAGAGATCTTAGTCATATGTTCATACATTTTTTTATTCCAGACATTTATTGTAGCTTGTTAATTTCAAACATTTGTAGGCTTCTTGTATAAGAATTAAGGCAAAGAAAAGGTACATGCCCTAGGACTCAAGTCGTTAACAGCTGTGCTGTTACCTGCATGGGGATTTCAATGATGATGTCTATGCTGGCTTCTACCAGGGAGACCTCACCTCTGGTGAGAGGTTTTGTGGACAGGCCACCACTGAGCACTGGGAAACAAATGGAGGAGGGTTCTTAGATCAGTCTGAGAGTTAATGAAGAGAAAAAAGGAAACTACAGGATACCTGTAGGGGACTGGCTGGAGGGGAAGTACTAGCCTTCCCTGTAGCTGGGATTCTGAGGCAGGGATCCGGGGCTGCTGGAAACATCAGCATCCTGAAGACAGTCACAATCCTCTTCACCTGGGCGTGCTGGGACTTCAGAAATTGGCCAACTCGGACATCCTAACTGACATCCTCTGAATGTTCACCTTGACCTCATCTTGTGGCGGGCTTGCCCAGATTCAGGGTTGGCTGTGCAGAACTGGAGTGACTGGTAGAAAGAGAGGATGACAAATGCAGGCTCGTTGAGCAGTCAGTTGACTGAAAAGGAAAGGAGACATCTAGACATGGGAAAATCCAAAGTCTCTCTTATAAGAACAGTTGCTCGATGCTTATCCTGTGAGAACTTCACTGCCACCAGCTCTAAACACTGGACACTGCAGTGAGTGACAGCTCATCCCACCTGAGCACTAGACATGGCATGCCTAGTGCTTCCTCAGTCACAAGGAAAAATGAAAAAATAAAGAAAGAGATGCATCTGAAATTTTGAACATTTCCAGTGGGAAGCAATTTGTCACTTATGAAGACACATAACATGGAAATTGTCACAAGTATGGAACAACCAAAACTGTGTCGATTGATCTAGAGAGAGCATTATGGGGCTTGACTGGAAAGGATATACCTGTAGCACCCGAGGTTAGCAGCTAGGAATCACTGTTTTGGAAGTAGTTTAAGAACTGAAAAGTAGGATCTCAGACCCATGGCCTGGGCTCTTCTACCACTGGGAGGGTTAACTGGACTTGTTTGTGTGTCTTTTGTAGAAACTTGGTATCATACTTCTCCTAGGTGAGATGAGATTAACAATCTATTTTTGAAACCCAACTTGTTTTGTTTTGCTTTTAAAATAACATTTGCTTTTATTTTTCTAGCTTTGATTTAATCATATTATATTGGAGCTATACCATAAAAATCTCTATCCTTGTGTGCCAACTGTTCTAATTTCAGCTTTTCTTGAGGGCCAAAAAGGCGTTCCAGAAAACAGCTTTCAGAGGACAATTCCTAACAACTTATTTCTGTATCTGATCATTTTACTTTGTTTTTTCATGCAGGAAGGCTCAAATTCAAATCTGGAACTCAGGTAGGGCAGCCATATTGAACTTCAGTACAGTTATTAAGCTATCACAGTTTCCAACCATTTTTCTATGCTGTTTTGTGGGGCAAGGTGGGACTCCACACCCCATTTCTGTTCTGTATCTTGTTTCTTGTTAGATGGTAGTAGAAGATGCTAAGGGAGAAGGCAAGGCTGGAGAGAGGAGAGCAGACCTATTATTTCCTGTATCTTGTTGGCTCCCTATCAGCTTTTGGTCTCTTTATCCCTGCACTGGGACAACTGTAATAGCAAAATAAATAAAATATACTAAAATTTTAAATTTTTTAAATAAAAAATAAAATATTTAATAAATAGCTATACCTATATATTTTGCTACTTAGAAACCAGTACGTAGTTCCTTCATTCTATTGGGGTTTTTTTCTTCTTATTTTTGTGATCTAATATTTCAGTACTACACAAAATGTCCATGAACTCGACACCCTCAGCAGCACCCAACACAGTGTCTCTGCCATACAGTGAACATGCTCAACTATCACAAATAGCACCTGGGCACAGGCCCGTCATCAAAACCCCCTTTCTCAAAAATGCGACCTATTGACTTTTCAAAGACTAGAACAGGCTCCATTGTATTTTGCAGAACTGGAGCTATGATTGGAGTAGCATTGCTTTACTTGCTGAATATTCACAGGTGTGCAAAGATGTTCTAATGAAGATGTATAGACCCTGGAAATTAAACGTACACAAATATAAAAATGAAAAATGCAAAAGCCTTTCTGGGTAAGAAGAACTATCTGCATATGCACTATAAATTTTTATTCAAAGGTAAATTTTAATGCTTCTGCTTTGTTTAACCCTCTGCTGAGCACTGTATATGGGGCATTTGAAACCAGTATCATTTGAAGTGTGTCAGAACTATCACTTGGTAATTGTCTTCCCTGGAAGTCAATGTTTTGTGATAAATAAACAATGAGCTCTAGAAAATAGTTAATTTTAAAAAATTAAAAGAAAAACGAATGCAGTGATAGTAAGGAGAAAAGATCTAGGAAGTGAATGACTACACCATGTCAAAGGATCTCTGGGTATGAAATGAAGGGGAAGAAGGGTTGTCATCTGCCTTCAGTGTTTTGTTGCTGACTAAGTGAAAGTAAATAGAAAATGAGGTTCTTCCTATTTCAAACTGTTACAATATGGTTACTTTCATACCCTACAGAGAATTCCTAAAGGCACCAACCCAGTCACAAATTGGTAAGCATCAGCATTTTGCATAAAAGGAAACATCCATATCTGACTCAAGCAACGATGAAATCAATACAGAAACATTTCCAGAGAAGTCCTGCAGGTTTTTTATGCATTTGCAGCTAGTATATTGTGCAAATTTTTTTCTGACTGTGTAATAAATCAACTTTAGATCCACAGTCCCTAAACTTCCATGATTTTCTCTATCATTACTTAGAGAGCACCCTGCAGACATTAAGTCGCATTTTTACCCCTACTGTTTCTATCTTTATTAGATGGTTTACCTCACTGCTGGTTTTTTTGATAGGTTTAAATAGAGAGGTTAAATTAATATCTTACATTTTTCTACCACTGCCTCCTCCAAAGCCAACAGAATATCATAAAAAGACCTTCTGACCAACTCCAGAACCAAGGTGCTGTCTTCAGCTATCTGGCCCAACCTAAATCTCTCTGTCAATAGAATTATGCCCATTCCCGTAAATGCACTTGATTTTACCACTGGATGTCTGAACTACTGGTATGTGTCAAATAATTAATTTAGGCATCCAAAACAATATATTTGGAAAGGATTTCATAAGTTTATTAAATAAAGGTAGCATTTTTAAAACTTCAGATAATTTTGAATATTATTTAAAACTTTATTTGTGGAAAAAAAATCTATGCCCTAAATGCCATTTGAAAAAAAAAATTATGTTTTGTTTTTGTTTTTGTTTTTCCCATTTAAGATGCATGTTTAAAAATATGGAATGGTTCACGAATTTGCATGGCATCCTTTCACAGGGGCCATGCTAATCTTCTCTGTATTGTTCCAATTTTAGTGTATGTGCTGCCGAAGCAAGCACAAAACAAATTATGTTTTTAACAGAAAGGGAACATTTATGTGAAATATGACAGGCATATCATGTGAAGGTGCTCTTATTGGACAAGAAAGAAAAAAAATATTTTCCTCTTAATAACTTACCAGTCATGGTCATCTAAGGAGAACAAGATGGAAACCAGTCAATAAGTACGGTTACTTAAGACACAATCTTCACATTTTGGGTTACACCTGCGTGTTAACAGTACCAAAGTCTTCTAATGCCAATCTTATTCTTTTTATATTAGAGGTATCCATGTAATTCTCCAATTATGCCTCAGTTTTCTCACCTATAAATTGGCAATAATGTTGGTTGCTTGAGAGCATTTATGAAATAAAACTTAAAAATCTGCTTTGATCAATATCTGGCATATAGTAAGTACTCAATATCTGTTACTATTTCTAGCGTCTTATTAGATTTAAAAATCCTTAAGGGTTTAAATTCTATTTTCTTTTCATTGTGATTTCCTGAATTGCTAAGTGACTAATGGACCCTAACTAGTGTTCATTAAGTTAATTGGTACTCAGAAACTTTTGAAGTCCACACTGAATTATACAAAGGACCAATAGCCCAATTTTACATTTAGTTTAGATAATACTTAAATAAAAAAACATGTACTTGAAAAAGCCATACATAATGTCACCCAAAGGATCCCTAAAGAAACCCTCCCACGTACTGGGAGCCTGCCATCCTGTTTCCAAGGTCCAGTTCCCGTTACATTTTCTTTGACTAGCCCTTACCCGTTTTTTCCCAAGACTACATCATTTTGTATATTTTATTCTTTGAAAGCAAGATCTATAAAGTATTTACATTTGTTTCCTCTAAGACTCTTAGTTGAATGCCTTGTTCATATTAGGTACACAGCAAACATTTTCAAAGTGAATGAGCAACTCAGTGAAAGCATGTCCAGCCTGACCAGGTACCATGATGGCACAAAGAATCATAATATACTCTCTGAGCTGTCAACACTCTTGCAACCTCATGTGATTTTGTACTTCTTTGTACATAGGAACCAGTGATTGAAACTGCATGTGTTCTAGGAATCATAGAAGACACAGTCACAGTGCTGCTGAGGCATGATCTGAGGTACAAAGGTTTAGTTCTGAATCATGGGAAAGATTTGGATAAAAGAAGGAACAGTCTTTGAGGAGTGCTAAATTACTGAAGTATGAATGAGTACGGGCTCTTTGAAGTTATAAGAGAGTTGTGTCATTGCAAACAGAATTGACTAGCAAGACATTATTTGACCACTACTCTCCTGGGAGATACTATCAGTTAGCAAACAATTGGTATTAGATAATTAAATGACAAAGTAAAAGTATATGAGAAAAATAAGAGACAAAGAAAACTGAAGTAGAGTTGCTTCCTGGATGAGTAAATTATGGGAATGGGGAAGTAGAAGGGTAGTGTAAGCAAAGTGGTATATTCCAGAAGCTGCCCAGAGTTCAACACGGTCTAGTAGAAATTTTGGTGCAAGTTGTATATGTAATTTAAAATTTTCTGGTAACCATATTTTTAAAAGTAAAAAGAAGGAAAAAAAGAGCAAAATTATTTTATTAAACATGATGTATAAAAATGTTAACATTTAACATATAACCAATATGAAAATATTAAAGGGGTAGTTTACATTTTTTCATACTAAGTCTTTGAAATATGGTATATGGTTTACACTTAGAGACACTTCATTTCAGACTACCCACAGTTCAAATGCTAAATGTACATGTGGCTAATACTGACCATATTTGACATTGCAAGGCTAGATAGTCCTTTACAGCCATTTATTTTAGCCTAGAGAATTAATACCTAGGTTATAAGGTCAAAATATAAAAATTGGATTTTAGAAAGCTTGTCTACTACTGTAGCTGTGTGAAGGATGAATTAGATATAGATGAAGAAAAACCGGAAGACAGGATACCATGGGGCAATCATGGCAGAGGACCTGGAATATAGAATAAGTTTACAGCAGTGAGGATGGAGAGGAGAATGGAGTTGAAAGATAGCAAGAATGTAAGGATTGTGTGACTAACTACATGGGGCTGGGAAACATGAAGTCTGGGAAGAAAAGGCAGGTGTCTGAAGTTCATGCCTGCGTGCCTGGGTGTGTTAGTTGCTCAGTCAGAAAATAATGGGGAATGATGATGGGCTTTGGTTAGACATTTTGACTATGTTACCTATGGTTTTGCCAAGTTCAGGTGCTCAACATATTTTTAACTGTACATTCTAACTATAAACAGAAGCAGTATTTATGGGAAAGCAAATTGTTATTATGGGTCAGCACTCCTCAAAAATATTATTTGTCGCAAGGTAAGAATGCATCTTGAACATCAGGTTAATTAAAATTTTAAATTCAAGTAGAATGCCTGAGTTGAAACTCTAACTCTGCTCTTGTTATGTAACCTTGGACATCACTTAGTTCCTTTGTGCCTCAGTTTCCTCAGTTGTAACACAGGTTGGTGAAATGCTCAAAATAATTCCTAGCACATACTAAGCATAATTTAAATGTTTATTAAATAAACATGCTTCAGACAACCTTACAGAATGTGTATGTACTCTTTGAAAATAGGGTGACTTGTATCTTCATGGTCTAAAGCATTTAAATCTTTTAAAATTCATCTTTTATTTTATTTGTATTGTATTTTCTCTATCACCATTGATCCCCCCATATCCTCTTCTACCTCCAACTACCCCCTTTACTCCACAATTAAAACATTTAGATTTTTATGGCATACCAATTGATTTTAAAATGCTACTCTCTATTTCAAATTAATTCCTAATATTTTTCTTAAAGTGATCAGTCAGATAATTTTTTAGTTCTATTTTTATCTTTTGAGTGTAGGCTATTGCAATGGCAAAAAGCCTCTAGTAACTGATAGATTTTTCATATTTTTAAAAACATTTAGTAAAGAACAATGATAAAAAGCAACAGATAAGAGGATTTCTATGGGGTGAGATTTGACTTTAGGTACAAAACACAGAATGAAATATATAGACAATGCATTATAGAATTGTACACTTGAAACCTATATAATTTTATTTACCAATTTCACCCTAATAAATTTAATAAAGTTGTAAAAATATTTTTAATATATTTTTTTCTTTCTCTGGAATTTAGAATGTTCTCTTATTCTTAGTTTTTGGGAGAATAGAAGCATTATTATAAGAAAGTGCCACCTTGGCCGGTGTGGGTCAGTGGATTGATTGCCAGCCTGCAAACCAAAATGATGTCAATTCCATTCCTGGTCAGGGCACATGCCTGGGTTGGGGTCAGAAGGTTTTAATCCGCAACCAATCTCTCACAGGTTGATATCTTTCACCCTCTCTCCTTGCCCTCCTTACTCTCTAAAAATAATAAACTCTAAAAAAAGTCCCTAACTTAATTTTCATTTTGTTCTGTTTTATTAAATATTCATTACATTCTATACTAAATACCACAAGATAATTAAGTCAGGAGTTAAAGAAAAATCTAGTAACCATTTTAAGATATTGTGTTCTTAATTTAATATTATAATGCTCTCTAATATGTGCCAGGCTCCATAGTAAGTAGTTTGTGAAAGTGCTGTAATATCACACCGAGCAGAGCAGGTTGGAATGTGGTTAATTCTGTATGGGGGGCATGGGTCCAGGAATAAAAGAACACATACACACTCACACACACACACACACGTGAGAGCTGGGCCTCTCAAGCTGAATGTGCATTTCCTATGGGTGTTGAATGAGGAGAGGTTGGGTATTCCAGGTAGACAGAGCATGTAACCAGTTGCCTGCCCACAATGAGCCATGGTCTATTTGGACTATCAGAGCAGGCTTCTAAGTAGCTAATTATAAGACAATCTAGTCAGTGTTGAAGAGATAGGACCATCATTTTCTATGTTGGAAGAGAAGTGGGGTATTGGTGAAAGGAAGAAATGACTCTTTGGGGAAATTAGGCTTCACATAGGAGACATCTCATATATTCACAGCCTTTTTTATTTTAAAGATTTTATTTATTATTTTTAGAGAGGGTAAGGGAGAGAGGGAGAGAGACATCAGTGTATGGTTGCCTTTTACCTGCCTCCAGCTAAGGACCTGGCTGGAGACCTGGCTTGCAACTTGGTTACATGCCCTGGCTGGGAATTGAATCAGTAACCTTTGGGTTCACAGGCCAGCACTTATTCACTGAGCCATCAGCCAGGGCCTTCAAAGACTTTCAATCTCTAATGTTTACATAAAAAATTAACTCTACCTAAAGAAGTCAATGAATTTTGTACAGTCACATCAATTGTCTCCCTGATAGGATATTAGGGGTAAATCTCTAAGGAAGCCTTTTGCTTGGTTTTCCCATGAATTTTCTGATGTTGAAGAATTTGTGCACTCTAGGTGAAGTAGCCCCCCACCCATTTACTACCAGAGGGGTCAAGGGACTGGGTGAAAAAGGTGAAAGGACTGGGAAGTACAGTTTGGTAGCAAAAGTACAGGTGCCTTTTGAGCAACGTAAATCTGGATGGTTCTTTTATGTCTTTTTCAGAGTCCAAGGGAGAAAGTGCAGAAAAAAAATAAACAGCAAGCTATTTCAGGATGCAAACTGAAAGCAGCACCAAACAGAGGCAGGTGACATGGAGCAGAGAGAAATTACTCCCTATGTATTTGTGGAAACAAAAGTTTGGAAAAAGAGAGCTAAAGGAAGGTCCTCTCATTTGATCTTGGTTTATCTTGGAAACCCCATCTTGCTTTTAGGTGCTTGTGTTGACTCAGATGCATCCATTGCATCTCTTCCCATGTTCCCACTGTACCTTCTCCTAGTCAAGAAAAACCTTCAGTGATCTAATTAATTAAAATTTATTAATTTTATTAATTTTACAACCTTATTTATAAACCTAACCAGTTAGTTAGGTTTTTGCAGCATTTCAGTAATAAATTAAATAAATAACTTTAAAATGTAATTGCCTTATGATGTAGCAATTTCACTTCTGGCTATATATCTAAAGAAACTCAAACACAACATCAAAAGAATATATACACCTTTACATTCATTGCAGTGTTATTTACAATATGCAAGCTGTGGAAGGAACCCAAGTGCCACCATTAGATGTGTGAAATAAACAAAAAGCTGTAGTAAAGGTGCAATGGAATATTACTTGGCCATAAAAAATGAATAACTGCTTGAATGGACCTAAAAGGGTATTATGCTAAGTAAAATAAGTTAAAGAAAGATAAATACATACTATATGAGCTCACTTACATGTGAAGTCTAAAGAACAATATAAATGAACGAATAAAACAAAAGCAGGCTTGTAGATATAAAGAACAGACTGTTGGTTGCCAGAGAGTAGGAGTTGAGAGACTGGGAGAAAAGGTGAAGGGATTGGAAAGTACAGATTAGTAGCTATAAAACAGTCATGGGGATGTAAAGTACAGCTTAGGAAATACTCGTATAGTCAATAACATTGGGTACTGGAAATACCAGTGGGAACTCTTTGTAAAGTATATGATTAACTAATATATTATAGCTCTGAAACTATTACAAAATAATATAAAATGTAAACTAATTGAAAAATTTTCAATTAAAAAATAAGTTAAATAGCCCTGGCTGGTGCCTCAGTGGATTGGCAGCAGCCTGCAAACCCAAAGATCGCTGGTTTGATTTCTATTTAGGGCATATAACCAGGTTGCAAGCTGGCTCTCCAGTCAGGTCCGAAGCTGGAGGTCGGTGAAAGGAAACCATACATTGATGTTTCTCTCCCTTTCTTCCTCCCTCCCTGCCCTTTTTTCTGAAAATAATGAATAAAATTTTTAAAAATAAATAAAAAATAAACAAAATAAAAAATAAGTTAAATAAAATTATGTTAACTTACTAAATTAAGCTTTTATATAAACATTTTTGGCACATATTATCTACATTATTATCTATCATTGACAACTTAATCTAATTACAGCAAGAAATAGTTGGCTGCTTGAAATATGCATTTAGGAACCTAAATCAGGGGCTTGGCACTAAAAATTAGGTATGTGAAGAATCAAGTACTAATATGAGATTCTAAATATAGAAATGTGTTCACTAATAAGGTCTAGAGCTTGAAAATTAGGCCAGCTTTGTGCTTTACAAGCTAAATAACCACAGTTAAAACTAAAATTGGGAACTTCGGACAAAATTTATGCTGCTGCTTTGAAGTTAAAAAAAAATGATATGAATAACTGCAAACAAATGCCACATTGATTTTTATTTGGGTTAATTACCAAATTTTAATGTGCATATATATGTGTGTGTGTATATATATATATATATATATATATGTATATGTGTGTGTGTGTGTGTGTGTGTGTGTGTGTATATACTACTTTGAATGAGTAATGGTCTTAAAAATTATAGAACTCTCTATAAGTACAGAAAATTTGTATTTTTAAGTTAAATATATAGTTTCTTATTTTATAAAGAAAAACAATTTACTGCAAACATTTAGGGAAATAAAGTGGTAATGTTTCTTAGTAAAATCTTACCTTTAAGAAACATTAGGCAGATTAGACATACGAAGAAGAAGCTATTTGCTCTGGGAGATAAAAAGTATAATTTTATTCTAAAGCACAATTTTTCACAATTAAAAACATAAGAATAAAGTATTTACATCAAAACTCTTTAACCAATAGAGTATCAAATAATCCAGACTCCGTACAGTGCTTTATACCATGTAATATAGTTACAAATGGAACATGAGCTTGTGAATCAGAAATATCTGGATTTAAATCAAAGACATACTACAATTTAATTATTTAATTTTAAGTAAACTTAAATTCTCTGAGCATCAGTTTCTATCTCTATAAAATGGCTTAATGTTTATAGAATAGATGAGAAAATATGAGAGCCTAATGAAATTCTGGCACATGCAGATGCTCAGCAGAGACAGGTATATCTTCTGATTAGGACTCTACTATTAGCCAATATTAATAGAGCCTCAATTGTAATTTCTTATAGTGCCCAGGAGCCTTGACTTATGTTGTATATTAAAAATACATACACAATTAGGTTTGATGTGTGCATTCTGTGCACCTTCCTGAATCTTTTGCCTAAGTGTTTAACACTTTGGCTTCACTTTATGAGCTTCTGTCCTAGCCTTACTTCACTAAGCTTCACAACCCTTTTGAGAAAAAAGTGGGCACTCTGTCCAGTTAATGGGAATCATAGTTTACAAACAAGTTAGTAATGGTGTTGTCAGAGGTATGTTAACTGCCAAATGCCATTTAAGATACACTTTTCATTTGCACTGAAAAAGACACATTGCTTTGAAAGTCCTTCCAGATTTTTTTAAATGAAATCCAGACTATGTTAAATTAGAGCCACCCCTTAAAGATATTGATTACATACTGATCTTTTAGTAAAGTACACAGATTAAGCCAATCTTGAGATTTATAAAACAAAAATCCAAAAAAACACACAATTATTTCAAACAATTCTTTAATAATGAAAAGAGCCACCTAAATACACCCCTGCTTATCTACGTAGGCAGACTTAAGCACTTCTTTAATTTCAGAATTACATGTGCACAGAATAGGTCCAAAAAGCACCACCTAGCTTGGCTCAGAGCAGGCTGCTCTCTGCTTTGGAATTTGCTCACCATTGAGTAAGACAAGGTAGCCTGGTGACCAGGGAGCCTGAGGCAAGGGACATTTATTTAGGATTCTGCCTGGGGGGGGACCAGCGAATGGGTGATCTAGAGTTCCAGACACCGAAGAAGATAAAGGCTAACACATTTTATCAATATGTTTATGTTTTTATTTGTGCTTTTGTGGTTTGTCATTTAAGGTGTTCTTTGTTATGACCTGAAAGACATGCATATTTTAATCGCTATTTTCTCTTGCAAGGACAGATTTGAAAACCATATGCTTCTATTAAATGAGAGAAAGTTTCTTAGGTGAGATTCATTCTTTCTCATGATTAGTGAGAAAGATTCCTCTTCAGGACTGCAGGTTTTCAATGCTCTTATTTTTCTTTTCTATTCTGGTAGATATTTGCAAAGCTTTAAAATAAAATCCATTATAAGATAAAATTCAAACTTCCTTTTAACAACTCACAGTCTTACATTTTATTTAGGGTAATGTGGAATTCTAAATCAAGCACCAGTTCTAAGTTAACCATTTCCACAAAACTGGTGAAAGGATTGTTTTTGAGGCTGCTCTTCTGATAGAAGCATGTTTACACAGAGGTTGGTACATATCTCTAGATGTAACTTTAGATTAATTTAGCTTAAAATTAAATGAGCATTTTCAGAAAAGTATTGACATTTCGGTTTTGAAATGACATTCAAAATCTTGATAATTTAAGGATATTTTTCATAGCTTTACTGGGAGAAATAATAGTTATTATAAGCCTTATTTCATAGATAATAGTGAAGAGTGTTCCCATATTTTTAAAGTTAACTAAGTCAGTCGAGGCCACAATAGTGAGCCCCAGTTATTGCTAGGGTTATAACTCTTAAAGGTGTAACTTTTAGTTCTGATTAAGGACTATGGTCAAAAATAAATTAGAACAATCCCTGAAATGTTACATGTGAATAAATACTTTAAATCTTAAATTACAAGGTTTTTTTACATTGAAAACGTAATGCATAATAGCACAGTTACATTTAAGTAAGATTAAGTCAGTTCCCAAATGTATTTTACTCTTTTCTAGCTCTAAACCAATCCCTTAATATGATTTAATTTTGACTTTGGCAATTAAAACTTCTCATATAATAAAAAGGTGGTGGTGGTTTATGGAAGAGAGAGTAAGTGATAACAAGGGATATTACCTTTGGAAGTTTATGAGTCTAACAGTCAACAGAATAAAAGATTGCTCTCTTACAGGGAGGCCGTGTAAATGTGGTACTATAGCAGTTAAGTATATAAATGACCTTGCTATTTATATAGACTTCTGCACAGCTCCTATATCTATCATGCAAATATATATGTACCAGAGACCTTTAAGAATGTAGCATACCTGATAATTTTTACTTCTGTTATTTTAAAATACATATTATATAAATTATCCATATTTGGAAAAAATATTACTGTCAGAATTAGCCAGAAATAATTATATATTATTTAAATAGATATTACATACTCTGAAGAATGGATTTGCTACTCACATAACTTTAAAAATTGAAGTCATAAGAAAAATAAAACAAAATGAAACCCTCCCCTAAATTATTCAAAAAGAAACCCGTATGCTCTCAAGCTGAATTATTTTTCCCATTAAGGTCTAGCAGAGTTTGTAGAAGAAATGCTCCATTATATTTTTAAGGTGTTGTTTACAAAGAAAAATTTTATTTAATCAATATCCACAACATGCAACATAAAATTCTGTTTAAAAATTTTTAAAAAATATCTTCACCTATCTCAAAAGCAGTTACTAAAGCTTATCTTATCAGTCACAAGCTAGTTGTCCCATTTGTAATATTTCTGGACAACAATCTTTCTCTAACTTATAATGTGAGATAAGATATTCATTTCTAAATGAGCATTTTTTATTTTGGTTGCTCTAAATATGAGTGTAGTGAGTTGGTTGAAAAAGATAAGAGTATGCATGCATTTAGAACTATCTGTTAATTTACTCATTTTCATTAGGGCGATGTGATCTGTTATAGCTGTGAGATTGTATAAGTTTTGCTGAGCTCTGTGACATTCCAAAATCTTGCAAAATGAATAAAATGCATCAAAAATTGCACCATCCTCCTCCTTCACCTCCCTTCATTTTATATACCATATATGACCCAATTTATGAGTAGAAAAGCTGATAATTCTCCTAGTTTTTCTCTTCTGTAGAAAATGGAGATCACACACGCATTAGCATAGACAAACTGCTGTAATCAGTAAAGTTTGAAGCTGACACACTTATAGAGCCCTGCTTGCCAAAAATAGGATTTCATTTGTAGTGTAATTCTTTCCCCTGAACCAGTTTTGCCAATGCTATAGAAAATGCCAACTTTGGGTATGCAGGCCTGGGGAACACAATGTTTCAGTAGGTGGCGCTTCAACACAGCCCACCTGCTGCAGCGCTTAAAGTGTACTCAACTTTCAAATACCTATGGTGCATCAAAGCGGCTTGGCCCAATTTGCTAACATTGCAGCTAAATTGTTGTCTCTGGCAATAACTACCTCAAACGCAGGTGAAACATTTAGGCACGCAAAAATGTTGGTGTATATCTTTAGTAATTATTTTAACACATACCCATATACATTCAAGATACCTATCTATACTAGCTTTACTTCAGATAAAAACCAGAAAACTTACCTTAAATTTTCGATAGTATTTCAATATTTTCAGCTTCACATTTATTTATACTTTGATTGGATTATTGGTTTATATTGTATTTGCATGTATGTTTGTCATTCTTTCCTTAAGAAGTAATGTTGCAATAGTTTTGCAACATTTGGTTTTAGTAATATCAAGATTTCTTTTTCCAAACAATTTTACTATTTTAATAAGTTAAAAATGTATGAAAATATCAAGTTTTTTATTAATTTAGTAAAAGGCACCATCTGCCACAATGCTTCCTAACCTGTCTATAAATTGACATAAACCAGAATGATTAAGTGGAGGACAAGCCTCGCATCATTGACAAACAAGAATAGAGACGCCTGGAGTGAAATGCACGAAGAGGAGCTTCACTGCAAAAAGGAAGCTCAAGAAACCAATAACTATTCCACTTTCCCCTAATTTATTGCCCAATATTCAGAGTTCAGAATATCATTAGGTATTTTATATTGTTATGTAACATGCTAACTTTTCTTGAAATCTTCTAAATATGCATTAGATTTTCCCTGTGAAAAAAAATGTGTTTTTAGGAAAATACACCCTGCTTTTTTTCATGAACTCTTTTTCTTTCAATATGCTGCTTTCATATACATTGAAATAAAAGATACATTTCAGAAGAGCTTGTAAATATAACTTGCACAGTTGTTAATATATTATATTGATATAAAACTAAATCTTTATATTAAGTAATGGTATATATAGTTGGTATGAAATAAACTAAATGAGTGAAATAAAAGAATAAAATTCAAATTTTTGCTTCTAGATTATCTGATGTTTGTTTTATAATTCATAGAATTATTATAGAATTATCTATAGAATAATACATTTTGAGTTTTCATATATTTTAAAAATTCAGAAAATACAACATATTAACATAATGAAGCATAGCAACGTTATGATTTTAAAATAATTCTGATTCAATATTCAACATGATTTTTTCCCCTTTGAAAAGGCCAAATTAAAAAAAACAATCAGCACCAGTTGTCTTATTTCTTTCCTCAATATTTCTAAACCAGAATTACTTCTGATTTAAAAGAAATAAACTAAAGTTCAATTTTGAAAATTCTTTCCTGAAACTCATAGTATTTATCACTGTTTTGATATTATTTTTCTAAGAAACATCTTTCCTACGAGCGTGTCTATTCAACTTTAACAGTCATTCTCTATTTCCGTATATTTTTAACATAACTTCTAGAAGAAGAAAAAGCTCTCTAAAATTTCACATCTTTGTTATTAGAATATATTGACATCCCTTGCTTCGTTGACTTTTTATTACAGTCCTGAGGTTAAAAAAAAATGCCAGCGTCAGCTCAGCTCTTTTCTGTGGTTCCAAGGGAAGATTTCTGGCATTTCCTCCCTGCTTTCAGCGTCGTGGATTTTCTTCACTCCATCTTATTTTCAATAGAAGTAATTAAAAAACACATTTAAGAGGTTTGGCACTTATATTTTCTCTGTTTACAAAGGTTTCATGCCACAAAATGCAAAGATAAAGGCTGCATCCGTCTCCTTCCGCACGCTGCCTCCACCGAGGCCCTGGCATCTGTCAGAGAGGATCGCTCTAATCTGGACTCCCTGCGGGGCAGAGATGTGGCTGCCTCCCCCAATCCAGGGCCACACCGCTCCGGAGCCAAAACATGAGACCATCTGATGCGAGTCTGGCCTAATGAAAGTCCAGCATGGGGCTAAATGAGTTTCCACCACTGCTGGGTGAGGGGCTAATGATAAAACAGCTCCCTGGGCGCACTGCTGCTGTTGGTATCTTTGTCAGGGCATATGGCAGTTGGCTGAGTGCCTTACTTGTGCGATTTTCTATCAAATATAACCTAAGAACTCCGGACATATTCTTGCTTTCTCTCTTCCATTTTCCGTCTGTCTTTGGACTGCTCTTTCCTTCCTCTCTTGTATGCCAGTGGTCTCTGGGTGTGATTGTTGGGTCATAAAAACTATCTTTTGGAATTATATTGGGAAGCTGTTTTTGAAATTATTATTATTATTTTAATGTGGGTGGAAAAGCAGAAAAATGGAAGAGAGAGTGATATTCACTATTACACCCGGTAGGTAGTTCTGTTTCCTTTGGAACATTTTAGCTAAAGGCATACATTTTATAGAAGCAAAGGAAGCATCAGCTTTAAACTTGTTGAATACAAAGATGCTAATAACTTTACCTTGATTATGTTCCCTTCCCCCACCCACACCTCATCTCCCTTCTTTATACTTCACTACACAGGTTCAAGCCCTCATGCATGCATTTAGGATTTTATAAAATATGATAAAATTTTGGTTTCAAAATTTTCATTAAAATATTTAAGTCAATTAAATGTTAGCTTAAAATCAAATATTAAAACAATAGTTACTTTGGCTTACTCATTATCTTTATTTGTAAAGCATCAGGAAAAGAGGATACCATTTGAAAGATTCTAATTTATAGGTACCTTGAATGGACATGTTATTTATTTATTTTTTGGAGATAATTGTTTGATAGATGTAAATTCCAATCACAACTTGAATCCCTATGTGAAAATGTCTACAACAAAGTGTAAAGCAATTCCCCAAATCCTAGAAATATTTCAAAAGTGTGTTTCTCTACTATTTCAATATGTGCACTTTGATGCCAACCAATTCTTATATTTTAATATTGCCTCCTTAGTATTGTAACTGAATTTAATTTGTTCAAATACATGATTTGGACATGGAATAAGATCCTTTCTTATTAAATGACATAAAGGCTGATATAATAGTATATTTTATCCTTTACACAAGAAGTCACACACCTAAGGAAAAGAAGGTGAGACAAAAGATTCTAAAGTTTAGGTATTTTCATAATGAAACATCCCAGTTTTGGGTTCTCTTTGCTAAGGCACCTCATTATTTTCCCTAGTCATTTAACTTACATTCTGTCAGAAAACTCTAGGACTTAAACACGATGTGAAGTGTGCATAGCTACAACAGGTAGCTCATTCTACTCTAAATATAAATGATCCTTTCATAAACTTCTGAGAAATCCTTAATAAAATATTTTTAAAATCACATGCTTCTCCCAGAAAGAACTGTCATGTTGGGAAGATCCATATGCATTCCAGGTGAACCCCTGGTGACCCACGTGGTCAGTGATATCATCTAAATGAGATTTGTTTTCCTGTAAATTGCATAGTGCAGAAATGCCATCATGTTCCTTATGCTGTATGTCCCATTTTAATTTATTCCCATGACAAAAACTTCATTAATATAATTTTGGAACAAAGTGAAAATGATAGGAATTTTCTGTGTCACTGAAAAACTAATTCTGCTCTCTTCTTAAGAAAATAAGCCTTTAAAAAACTCAATGATATTCAGTTTCTAATTTTACAAAATTCTTCTTTAAGCAAATATTATCACAAGGCATTTTCAAATCTGCAGGATTAAAATACATTTTAATATTTTCCCACATTTTAAACATGAATTTGTAGGTTGCCCAGAATTTTTTAAAAGCTTTCATAATGTTTTTTGTTTTATTTAATACATTTAATTGACTTTAAAAATACACTTATACCTTTTGAAGCTTGCCATGAGTCAAAGAAAAGTACATCTCTCAGTAGTTATAATTGTACATCACTGTATTATTAGTTATCTCCAGATTAATGTGAAATCATATGGAATAATAAAAATGAAAAATGAATTAAATGTCAGGGAAGCTGAATTATCATCACAATTATGTCACCTAAAAGTAACATAGAACTTTCTATTAAAAATTATAACACCCATGAATTTACACAGCTCATTCTGCACCACACACTTTTTTCCCTCCATGATCTCATTTAATCTTCACAGTTACCCTTTGAGGTATGTATCACCATTCCCATTTTAGTCACTGAGGTTTACAGAATTTTAGACATATGTATGCAGTGTCACATGTAGTAAGAGCACAGAGCATCCAAACTTCACACTTCGAACATCGAAATCTCCAAAATATGTTCACATTCCACTTTTAAACATCTTTAATCTCTCCAAACATGATTTTGAACCAGAGTATGTCCCATAGTTTTATCCATTCATCTACTGGTGGACACTTGGGCTGTTTCCGTGTCTTGGTGATTATAATTAACACTGCAATGAACATAGGGTTGCTTATGTTATTTCAAATTAGTGTTATGGGTTCCTTCATATATATTCCCAGAAGTAAGATCGCAAAGGTAGATCCATTGAAAAAATTTTTTTTGTATATCTATATATTGCTTTCCACAGTGGTTGCACCAATTTGAGTTCTCATCAATATTTCGAAAAAGTTCCCTCTTCTCCACATCTTCACCAGCACTTGTTGTTTGATGATAGGCATTCTGACAGGTGTGAGATAATACTACATTGTGGTTTTAATTTGCATCTCTCCTCTGATGATTAGCAACATTGAGGCTCTTTTCAGTGTATGTTGGCCATCTGTATGTTCTCTTTGTTTAAGTGTCTACTCAAATCTTTGCCCATTTTTAAATTGGGTTATTTTTTAATATTTTGCAGAGGAAGCAAGCACATATAATGGGCTAGAAATTGTTTATTCAAAAAATGGTGTTGGGAATATTAAACAGAAACATGAAGAAAAATTAAATCACCTTTTTATACCATCTACAAAAATAAATTCAAAATGAATTAAAGACTTAAATTTTAGATCCAAAACCACAGAAGTCCTAGAAGAAAACACAGGCAGCAAAATCTTGGACATTGCTCATAACAATGGTTTATTGGCTATATCTCCCCAGATAACAGAAACAAACTAAAAAATAAACAAATGGGACTACATCAAACTAAAAAGCTTTTGCACAGCTAAGGAAAAGTAAAAAGACAACCCACAGAATGGGAGAACATACTTATCGATACATCTGATACAGGATTAATATCTAAAATTTATAAAGAACTTACAAAAATCAACACCAAGAAAACAAACCTAATGAAGCTTTCTAAATTTTCCACCATTTAATGTCTGGGGGTGAAAAATCAAGAAGGAAAGGGAAAGAAAGCAAAGGAAAGAAAAAGAGGAAAGAAGAATGGGAAAAGGGGGAGAAAAGGGAAGGGAAGAAAAAGAAGGAAAGAGAAAAGGAAAGGAAAGGAGAGGAAAAGAAAGGAAAGAAAGGAAAAGGGAGGGGGGAGAGGGGAGGGGAGGGAAAGGGAAGGAAAAGGAAGGGGACGGAAGAAGAGAGGAGGGTAGGGAAAGAGAGAAATTCCCGGTTATTGCCAATTATGCCAGCTCTTACCAAATTGATTATCCATCTACAAAACATGAGTTTAATAAATGAAAAATACATTTATTATATAATTACAGATCAAACCAGGACATTTGAAAGAGATATGGATTTTCTTTCAGTAGAGACCTGTTTTTATGACCCCTTCTAAACACCTAGTTTTTCAAAACATCTTTGTGGTAAAACTGCTTAACAGCAAAAACTTACAAGCATTGTAGTTAATTTTTTCCCCTTATCAACTTACTTCTAGATAGCTCATGGAAATATATAACCACTCTACTAGATGCATATTGTGTCTTTGTTATGTTTTTGTTATCCATGTGGATATGGAGTGTTAACACATGGATTTACTGTCTCCAAAATTAGAAGAAAAAATAATTCAATAAATTCATAGTTGTCTACATTCCTAATTAATTATATGTGCATATATATGTACATACATTCATATGTATACACTATGACAGACAGATCTGACCTAATACAAATAAATTTGGCAGTAAAATTAATTAATGCAAATATATATTTTAGTCTTTAGCTTGGTGTGATCTTTCAGACTTCTCCTTCAGATATATTAATATGCTTAATAACAGGATGTTGCTCAAACTACTTTGAAGGTGTTTTGTAACATAATGTATAGTATATGCTCTGTATTAAAAGTCATGAAAAATAAACCAGAATTCCAAAGCACATGCAGCACCAAAAATTTCAGATAAGGGGATATGGGTCTGCATTTAGAAGGCCTTAAAATCAGTTACTAGCCCTGGCTGGTGGCTCAGTGGATAGGAGCCGACCTGCGAACCCAAAGGTCGTTAGTTTGATTCCCCAGTTGGGCACATAACTAACGAGGCTGCAAGCCAGGTCTCCAGCCAGGTCCTGGAAACAGGTGAAAGGCTGTTCATTCATTGATGTTTCTCTCCCTCTCTGCCTCCCTCCCTTCCCCTCTCTCTAAAAATAATAAATAAAAGTCTTTAAAAAAAACAGTTACTGACACAATTCAATGTGTTTAATGAAATATATATATGTGAATATATATAGATATATTGCAAAGTAAACCATATATCTAATATATTTTTATATTGCTAAAATATAATCATACTTATCATATAATAAATATAGTCATATTTATATGATTATATTGTAAATAATCATAAAATAGTACATAAAATATCTAACTTAAGTGTTGGGATTAATTTCATTTATGAGATCTCAGAATCTGAAAAAATACTTTTACCCTGCATTATTAATAAACATATATATGGTTGAATTTCAAAATATCAAATAACAATATCTGGTTATTGGTATCCAGCAGATTGTGCTTACACATGATTGTGTAGTTTTTGCTGGTTTTCTTCATTTAGAGAGGAAGCATCTAGGTTTTGAAATCATAGCTTCAAGAAATGAAGACAAGTTAACCAAGGAGATGTGTAACTTCCATTACATATATTAAAGTTACTTTAACATTTTGACTTTCAACTGATTCAGGTTTGCTCAATCTAATGGTGATGTTTCTCCTCAATCAGGACTTTTGGAGACTTCTAATTTTCATGAAAAATACATTTTGTGACTTGAAGATCATGAACATTTCTAAATGAAAGAAAACCATTGAAGAAGCAGAATACAGAAGTATTTATTATCTCATACTACGTGAGAAGGGAAGTATTTAAAACTATTATTTTATTCCATGTAGTTGCTGAAGAACCAAAAACTTACTTTGCTTATGGAAAATAATGTAGGTGCTTTATATAAGTGCACTTTTAGTAGTTAGCAATATAAAAATACATTAACCTACCAGCTATAAATTTGATGCAATTAATTTTGGATCAACAGTGCTGAATGGTATTCATAAATCATATTGAGGTGATTTAACTTAGCTGCGTGACCTGCCACTTGGATGGCACAAAACTTCTCTTAGTTATCTATTGTAACAAGGCAAGTAAGAACAAGTGAAAGCATGATGGCAAGGCAAGTTTCAAAATCACAGACATTAAACAAAAAGGTTATGGTACACACCTTGATTATTAAGAATTATATCCAATGATCACACTGTACAGCTCTCCTTTTGGATACAGGTGTGCAATATAAAATAATGCCTACTACAGATTGCATTTTCCTATTATTTTAAAACATATTCTAGAAATACAAGTTTGTTTCTGCCTAGACAAGTTGAGACAATCTCATTATTAGACAACCTACAATGCACTAATTGCTGGTTATACTTTTTTCTTCCAAATATATTTTTCTAAGATAAATATTTTTCTGTTATTCTCTAGAGTACATAGAAATTGTTTTTAAGATCTTTTAAATTATTTTTCTTACATAACACAATTTATCATTCTAAAATTTTCATATATTACCTTATGTATGGGATAACATGTTTTTCTTTCAGCCAAGAATTTTAAGATTCTTTACAAATATTAATCATTCCTATATGCCTAATAATAGTCCTCTGGGGCATGGGAATACTATAGTTGTTTTTCCTAAGTTGGTTGATTTGGTCATTTATGCTTATTAATTGGTGATAGTCCAGGGCATAAAAACCAAGACTACATAATATCCCATTAAGAAATTCATCGTTTCCTCTTTGCATTTGAAATACTACACTCATTCTATGCATTAGGCTTTATAGTCACAAGTGGAATATAAATATGTTTTAGGAGTGTTATAATCACAGCCCATGTGAATAGTAGTGAAATCTCTTTCAAAACCAGGGTAACACGGCCACATTACAACTCCACCAATCAGGCTTGCAACTTCTGCATAGCTCCCAAAGGAGCAGTAAATGAACTCTGCTATTCAAAACCCTGAGTGAGACCTCACCTTGGCAAGATGCAGGTATAACTACTAAACCTCCCACACTAACACTGGGCAATTAATGTTTACACACTGTTTTACAGTCATTAGTTTAGATATAAAATAGCCTTACAAGCTAGGTATTATAGCTCCATTTCACAGCTGTGAAAATTAAGAAAGGCATTTCTGAAGAGGTGGCAAAATCTTGGTTCCTAGTCTTCTTGATAATAATTTTTTTCTTTTTCTTTTTATTGATTTTAAAGAGGGAGAGCAAGTGGGGGGCAGGTGAGGAGAGAGGGAGAGGAAGAGAGGGGGGTAATATTTGTTATTCCACTTATTATACAATCTTTGGTTGATTCTTGTTTGAGCCCTGAAGAGGGGATCAACCCACAACTTTGATGTATGGGAACAATGCTTTAATAAACTAAGCTGCCCCATCAGGGCTGATATTTGTTTTAAAGCTGAGATAAAGTATTAAGTAGTAAGAATAACTTCCAGAATTGAATGGTAATGAAACTAGACACATAATATGTGTCAGTGTAAGTTTTAAGAGTTCAAATTCTTTCTTGTTCCTACAGAGTTTCATTGTTTAATGTGTTCTCTCTAGCTGAGGGACCAGGGAGAGTCAGCTCTGTTTATCCATTTTCTTTCTGTTTTTGTTATTGTTGCTCCTCATTTTTCTACATTCTTTAAGAAGCTAATCTTGTTATTGGCATTTTGTAGGCCAAAACATAATCATTTTATTATTTTTAATCATTTTAAAAGTAATACAAAAATTCAAAAACTCCTGAGTGGCAAACACCAAAATTGAAGTCATTTTCTACTAAGTTGTAGTTTATTTGATACATTTCACATTGGAGGGGTTAACTGGGTTTTCCAGTTTTATAACACTGACATTTTTCTCTATTTCATGCCTTTATTGTTAGAACTGACTGAACTAATATATAAGATACAGTCTGTTTCATATTGTGAAGCAAACTCACTTCAAATTAATTATGGTTTGAAAGACAAAGGTATAAAACACCTGTGTTAAGTCTTGGGCTTCATAATAGGACACACTCTGTCATGCTTTTTGTTAACCTGTTTGACAATTTCTGTCCAAATAGTAAAAGTGGCAATATGACCAAGTCATTCATGACTCCAGGTCATGGGCAGCTACTGATTTAAAACATGGCACCTTAGATCTTGGACTATGAGTGAAAAAGTGCTTCTTGTTATATTAACTTAACTGAACTTTGATTTATTTAATACGAGCAGTACCTAATTGTAATCCCAATCTATTTAAGATAAACAACCCCAAACAAGAAATATTGAAGACTATTATTAGGAATTCAAAAATTATCTCATATTAGAAGTTGAATTCTGATGGGTTGACTACTTCTAATTTCTTTAAGTTAATTTTACATTGTTTTACATATACACACATGATTTAAAGTCTCAAGTTATATGTAAGGTACATTTCTACAAATTAAATGTTTTTTATTTGATATCATTTTAATTATAGTTAATATCTATTCACATTTTAACTGAGAGACTGCTAATCTTTTTCAGTTCATGGCTTTTTATCTCCATTTCTATAAATGCTGTAGGGAGTTATCTTTAAACTAAATTAGAAATAAAAGATTTTTACACTATAAAGATCTTAAGATGAAAAGCACTTTTCCATGATGAGATAATATTTACTTTGTAAAATATATTAGCCTTATAATGTTGTTTTAGTTTAAATGATATATAATTGAGTAATATTTACTTTGTAAAATATATTAGCCTTATAATGTTGTTTTAATTTAAATGATATATAATTGAGTTTGTAACATTTTAATACCTGCATAGTTAAACAAAAGATTTACTATAGACTTAATTTATTATTATACAGCATTCTTCATAGAACCAACCATATTTTTCACACATGGATCATGCTTGTCTCTGGCTTCATTTCTTGTTTAACTTTTCCCCACCATTGCTTGAAAATTCACTCAAACAAGTAATAAGAAGAATTTCTATTTGGGGCAACTTCTTATGTGTGGGGCATTGTGCTACGTTCATTGCACACATCATTGCATCTATTCTCACAACTCAAAGAGATGGGAATTATTGTGTCCTTTTCAGAAACCTTAGAATACAGATAGATTAATTAATTCACTTATGGTCATGTTTAGAAAGTGATAGATCCAATTTGATATCAGGTCAAACTGACATTAAAGCTCTTGCTTTTAACCACTGCATTATTCTTACATCAGTTCACCTTTGTAAAATTTAATTCAGAAGAGAATAGAGAAGGAGTTAAGTTGAAGGTATAATGATTATCTCTGTGCTTCAAATAAATGATTAAACTACCAGATTCTCAAATCATTCTCTTAAAAAATGGAAATAACCTCAAAATAATTTGTAAGCCCTAGCAAACAGTTTTGGAAATTTATAAATTAAATTGCCTAGAATTTATAAATTAATAAATTTAAACATATTAATCCAATCATCTATTCAACAAATATACACTTAACATGTAACTAGTGTTGTGATAACAGGGTCTTCAAATATATGTGACAAAGACTGAGAACTTGGCTTCTATGAATCTTGCATTCTGGAATGGGACAAGTAACACAAATATCATCAAGATGATTTCAAATTAAGAGAAGTCTTACAAAGAAAATAAAAAGAATGATGTGCTGGAGAACAATTTGTACAGAGGCTGTTTTCATGCAGGTGACAATAAGGTTCTATTATACAACCAGGAATTGTAAAGGTAAATAACCCTAAATAGATTATATAAATTCTATATTTTACATTTGTATTTATACGAATTTGGCATTCTGTATTTACTTTCATAGAAAAATTATGTTTTAAATTAATATAGAAATTACTGAAATTCCTCCTCTAGTATCATAATAGAATTGATGACCGAGGAAGCTGAGTGTTGCTCATCCTGTGACTTCAACTACTGCTCCTATTCTGTCAGAAAGAAGATGCTTGAGAGAAATTAGTGAGTCTCCAGTTATGGGTAAAGGAATACTCTTCACTCCTCTGTGAATATATTTCCTAGAGCGATACAAAGGCCTAATGGAATTAGGGTGGTTTTAATCTTTTTCTTATAAGATGTTCACAACTAAAGATAGTCAATTCTTAAGTAAATATAACACTCTTTATTCCAAAGCAGGAGAGACATAACTGTTAGACTCCATCCTTTGGAAATGTCAGTGTATGTGTGTGGTGTCTGCATGTGTTGGTCTTTAAAAGTTGGCAGAAAATAAGCAATGTATTAAAATATAATGTCCACACATATAAGACACTGAGAAGCTGGTTCTCATCTCCATTTTTGTATACACAGATTTAAAATGCTTTTCACATCTAAATGGTTCATACGATGATGAGTTTACACTAAATGGAAGGTTGGCAACTATGCCATTTGAATAAAGAAAAAATTTAAAAAATAAAAGAATTGTTAAGCTGGAAACATTTTTATCATCATTAATTTTCAGAGTTATCACACATTTTTCATAAATTAATATTGGGACTGTGATTGTCAATTTTCTTCCAAGAAAAGCTGCATGGACATTTGCCTCTCTACGAGATCATCACTGTTGATTCCATTTAGATTCTGACTGTGATTACTTGCAGCTGGGGTCCATTTGCAACAACATTTTAATATTGTGTACAAGATTAGAGCAAACAAACCACTTTGACTATAGTATTCTCCAATTACATTAAATTTACCCACTGATGTTTTTATTTCCTTCCTTCCCAATTTAGCTGTGTAATGTGAAAATTGGCCCTATTTTTGTGCTTATTATGATGTTTTTAATCCCTTCTTTCTTCTCACGTGGTGTTAGCTACATAAGAGAACTTCACAAACTTTCACAATGGGAATGAGTGGATTTTCCTTCTTGTGAAAGAAATCCCAAAATTAGTACTGCAGTTAACTTTCCAAGCTTGGAGTATGAGAGGACATTTTAACATCTATTAAGAGCATGTAGCAGTAATACCATCTATCTTACCTATACTTGTACTTTTTCCATGTCTCCAAACAAATTTGCATCAGTTTGATCTGACAAAATGGAGAAAGTGCTCCAGGGACTCATGGAATTAAGCATAGTAAATTCTAACTGGAGGCTAAAAATACAAAATACAAATATTAAAAAGATAAAAGAGACATAAAAAGAAGGATTAAATAAAGGAAATATTTTTTTAAAGAATAAAGTCAATAAGCAATGAAATGATGTTGCGCATTTTGTCAAGCAATAGAGGATCAAGGTGGAAAATCTATTGCTTGAACAATGGTACATGGCTAAGACAGTAAGGGGACCTTCTGGGATATAGTGAATGCTCCCTTGATGAAAAAATACAAGAAACGATCACATCAGACAAATTAATGGCAAATGATAATTAAATGAGACTTTCATTTTAAGTCATTTTAAGGTTCAAGGAATATACACTAAATATATGTGTTAAGATATGTATGATGGCTATAGTTAACATGTTGCATGGTATGCATGAAAGTTTGAAAGAGAGCAGATGCTAAGAATCCTTATCACATGAAAAAATATTTCCTTCTTTTAGTTTGTATCTGCATAAAATGATAATGTCAACTGAAGTTATTGTGGTAATATATCACAATATATGTAATTCAAATCATTATGTAGTATACTTTAATCCTACACAGTGCTGAAAAAAATAGCTGTGTGATATAGAATTAATGTGATATATCACTCACACATATGTGTATATATATTTTAAGATTTTGTTTATTATCTTTAGAGAGAGGGAAGGGAGAGAGGCAGAGAGGGAGAGAGACATCAATGTATGGTTGCCTCTCACCTGCCTCCAGCTAGGGGCCTGGCTGGAGACCTGGCTTGCAACCTGGTTATGTACCCTGGCTGGGAATCGAACCAGCAACCTTTGGGTTCACAGGTCAGTACCTTATCCACTGTGCCACGAGGCAGGGCTGTATATATTTTTACATTGGGTAAATACTGTTAAAATATTCTTGTATTCTTGCATAAGGAACCATTCACATGATGTTCTGGATTTGTTGAGTTTGGAACACTAATTTTTTAAAAGATTTTATTTATACATATAGAGAGGAGTAGGGGAGGAGAAACAGGGAGAGTGAAATATCAATGTGTAAGAGAAACATCAATTGGTTGCCTTTCATACTCCCTCAACCAGTGACCTTGCCCAGAACCCAGGCTTGTGCCCTGACCAGGAGGAACCAGGAACCTTTTACTTTGCAGGATGATGTGCAACCCACTGAGCCACACCAGTCCCAGTCAGGGCTACAACACTATTTTAAAAGTTGATTATCACATCATAATTAGAAAAACAACATAAATATGCTAGTTTCTTATAAATGTTATATACTTTTATCTAATAAATCTTTTTAAAAATTAGATAATAATTTTTTTCTCAGGTTGAGAAATGTTTTAGTGTAAGCCACACTGAACATTGAAGATTCAGGCTCAGTTCAAACTTCCCCATGCATTCCAAGTCTCACCTTGACAAGCCACTATGATCTGAGCCTCACCTGATTCAGCTTGATAAACTTTAATGTTCCTACTGTACAGGTAAGCAGCTGTAGTTACTCACATAACATAGTAAAAATTATGCAATTGTATCTTCATTTGAGTGACTTCAGTATCAATCCATATATTTATGCTTAATAATTATACTTCTCAATTAAAATGATATGACTCCAGTATCTGTGCTTGCAAAAAACCTGGGAAGATTTTTCTGTATTCTCAGGATAGTAGTGATAGAATTATACAGACATTGATAATAAATAACTTTGAGAGTTCTTATGCTCTTTCTCTCTGATCAATTCCCCTGGATTATTGTGGCTAAAACATTGAGTGAGTTAGGGAGTTCCAGAGGCTTGAGTTCTAATTCTAACCTTGCTAGTTACCAACATTGTAGCCTTAGGGGAAAAAAAAAAAAGTTTACTTTTCTTGATACCATTTTGACTGTTTCACAGGTTTACTGAAAGTATCTAAAACAAGAACATACATCAAGCTGTTTACTAGGTATACCAGTGTGGGCAAAATATTTACCACTTCTAGCAATCAGGATGTATGAAATGTGCCTGCTTAAAATCTTCACAGTCATTTGGAAGCATCAGCTATACTTGAGTAGCAACTATTTGCATTGTAATTGTAAAAGCAAGTCAAAGTTCTATAAAGTTGCCACTGTTATGGAAATTTACCATTAGCACTACAATAAGCAGAAGCACTGTGACAAAGAAAGAGTCCTAGAATTTGGGTTTTGAAGCCTGGGTTTTGTCCTAGATCTATCCAATGACTTAATGGGAGATTTCAGGCCTCAATTGTTTCTTTATAAAGCACAAAGTTTTAATTATAGTCAGGAAGTTGGATTTTTCTCCCATTTTGTCTTTATGTTTCTAATAATATAATTGTAAACAGAATAAAATATGATTATTTTAAGGAAAGTATTTTGTTCTTTAATTTGTACTTCTCTTTCTCTTTTTATTTCCCTTTGCTTTTCATTGGATTCTAATTTTTGAAAGGTTTTGTATTTGAAGTTTTATAAATAATAACTGTTATAAAGAAATATAGATCTTACTGTTCTAATTTTCTCCATAATTTATAAATTGTGCTAATGAGTCATGCTATGAATATGGAGAAATCTTCATCACGTTATATTACTAAAAACTAAATGTTTAAAAACTGAGAAGATATTCTCTAAGAATAAAACACATATAGACAGAGCCTACTCCATGAGATTGTAAAATTTTATACATAAAAATAATTATCTGCCTAACTTTCTTGTTAAGATTACACTCATTTATCTTTCTTTATTCCTGGCAGAAGAAAAAACACATCAGCTCTAAGATGTTGTAAGAACTTGCCCAAGTTTTACTCCCTGCCGCAAGAGTAACACGAATTTCAATACTTTTTATGGCATATTTTCCAAGGCTTTCAAATGATGATTGATACTTCTACATATATTTAAATGAGATCTGGCACCCTGATATCATAAATTTATAAAACCAGTAATTACAGTTTCACAAATAAGATGGCTGCTGATTTAGTTCAGGATTATATTATATAAGGACTGTCCAGAAAATGTCCAAACATTGCTTTTTAAAAAATTATATGTTATTGATTTTGCTATTAGAGTTGTCCCAATTGTTCTCCCTTTGCTCCCCTCCACCCAGTACCCTCACTTCCTCAAGCCATCCCCACATTTTTATGTCCAGGAGCCATTGTGTAAGTTCCTTGGCTACTCCATTTCCTATACTGTACTTTATATTCCCATGGCTATTCTGTAACTATCTATTTGCACTTTTTAATCCCCTCACCTCTTCACCCATTTCCTGACACCCACCTCCCATCTGGTAACCATCAAAACACTCTCCACATACATGCTTCTCTCTCTGTTCTTCTTATTTGCTTAGTTTGCTTTTTAGATTCAATTGTTGATAGTTATATTTTTATGTCCACTTTATTGTTCATAGTTTTGAACTTCTTTTTCTTAAATAAGTCTGCTTAATGTTTCATATAATGATGATGATGAATTCCTTTAGTTTTTTTTCTTATCTGGGAAGCTCTTTATCTGCCCTTTGATTCTAAATGATAGTTTTGCTGGGTAGAATAATCTCAGCTGTAGGTCTCTGCTTTTCATGACTTACAATTATTCCTTGGCAATCCCATCTAGCCTACAAAGTTTCTTTTGAGAAATCAGCTGATAGTCTAATGGGAATGCCCCTTTAGGTAACGAACTGCTTTTTTCTTGCTTCTTTTAGGATTCTCTCTTTATCTTTAATCTTTGGCATTTTAATTAGAATGTATCTTGGAGTGGGCCTCTTGAAATCCATCTTTTTTGGAGTCTCTGTGCTTCTTGGACTTGCATGTCTAATTCTTTCACCAAATTAGGGAAGTTCTCTTTCAGTATTTTTTTCCTGATAGATTTCCAATTTCTTATTCTTTCTCTTATACTTCTGGCACCTCTATAATATGAATGTTGGACCACTTGAAGTTGTCCCAGAGACTGCTTATACTATACTCATTTTTTTGGATCTTTTTTTCCTTTTGTTCTACTTGGTTGTTTTATTCTTCCTTATGTTTCAGATCATTGATTTGATTCTCAGCTTCATCCATTCTACTGTTGTTTCCCTATAAACTATTCTGTATTTTAATTAGTATATCCTTAATTTCTGACTAGTTCTTTTTTATGCTGAAGTCCTAATTTCCATGAGCATCCTTATAACCATTGTTTTGAACTCTGCATCTGATAGATTACTTATCTCCATTTTGTTTAGTTCTTTTTCTGTAGTTTTTTATCTGTTCTTTCATTTGGGCCATGTTTCTTTGTCTCCTTCTTTTGCATCCTCCCTGTCTTATTAGTGTGGCCTAATGTAGTAGGTGTCCTATAGGGCTCAGTGGCACAGCCTCCTTTATCACCAAAGCTGGGTCCTCAAGAATGCCTTTCATGTGGACTGAATACACCGTCCTCTGTTTTTTTAATTAGTTATTTTTATTTTTTAAAGATTTTATTTCATTATTTTAGAAAGAGGGGAAGGGAGAGAGGCAGAGAGGGAGAGAGACATCAATGTATGGTTGCGTTTCACCAGCCTCCAGCCACAGACCTGACTGGAGACCTGGTTTACAACCTGGTTATGTGCCCTGGCTGGGGAATCGAACCTGGGACTTTTGGGTTCACAGGTCGGTGCCTTATCCATTGTGCTACCAGCCAGGGCCTCACCCTCCTCTTTTAATTGAGCCTTGATTGCTCTTGGAAGGTCAACAGGAGGAATTTATCCAGACTAGGCAGCTACAAGGACTGACTGACCACTAACCACCAAGCTCCTCCCTCTATGGAGGATCAGCTGTTCAGGTGCGGGGTGGTGATGCTCTGATATGGTCTGTAGCTATCCCCTGGTTCTGAGGTTTCTTGGGTGGTGAAGGTCAAGGTCAGTCCCACCCATGTTTTGCCTGGGGCACCCTCTGAAACTGTAAAGCAATCTGAGATCACTGCTACTTGTGCTTGGCTTAGAAATTCCCAGACAAAGCCAAGCTGTGAATCTAGGCTGGCTGCTGCTAGTGCCAGGCCTAGATAACTTAGAAAGAGGTATGGGGGTTGGGAGCAGACTGAGGCTAGTTGTTATTTGTTTGATAGGATTTAGGAAGTGTGAAGCATGAGCCAAAATGAGCCATCCACATGGAGAAGTCATTGTTAATAGTTTGGGTGGGCCCATATGATGGGTTGCACAGAGTCTCAAGGGATCTCCAGGGTGGGGCAAGCAGTGTTAGCTAGGTTGATGGAGTCTCGGAAATGACACCTGTCTTTTGGCTCTGTGGCTCTGTGTCTCTGTGGGTGAATGGCTGAGCAAAGAGACAATGGCCTCTGCCTGCCTTTCTGTCTGAGAGAATGTCCTCCCTCAGATCCTGCCTTGATGCCAATTACTTCAGTTTCTTCCTATATGCCACTGGTGCCTTTCAAACTGCTATCCAGGTGCTCTAACTCAGAAAGTCTGTATGTGGATTCTTTAAGGGAAACTGCTGGAGATTCCAGAAGTTTCTTCCACTAACTCAATCCCCAATGGTATTTTGTAGCCAGAAGTTATGGAAATTATTTTTCTGCCCTGCAACCCTGGGCTGGGGGGCCTGATGTGGAACTGGGCCTCTTGGCTCCCAAGACATCCCTGCCATATTTTTACCCACCACACAGAGATGTGGGACTAGCCTGTTTTATATCACTTCCCCTCCTACCAGTCTGGATGGATATGGTTTCTTTAATTCCATAATTTTTAGACATCCATTCACTCAATCTCTATTGGTTCTGATAATGGTTGTCTATAATTTATTTGTAATTTTGATGTGGTTTTGTGAGGAGGCAAGCTATGTTTACCCTTGCCATTCCTACTAATGCTTAACCATTGTTAAATAATAAGAATGGTTTGTGTGATTATATGTGTATATATATATATATATATATAATATATATATATATAATATATATATAATGAATGAACTGGCAGCCAAGGAGAGTGGACTGAAATGCACATGTGTGAACAATGATGACTTCACTGTACTAATCAGTGGATGCTGTTGAGTAAGCATGCGTACTATGTGGCCATCACATTCAAAATGACTGAGTGAGTAGAGCAAAAATTCTACATCAAATTTTCTGTTAAGCTTGAACATTCCTCCATGGGAACTATTCAGATGATTCAGAAGGCCACAGATATAGGTAATTAGTGATTGGCAACTTCATCATGACAGTGCACCTGCTTATGCATCACATCTCATGTAGAGATTTTTAGCAAAGCATCAAATCATCCAAGTGACTCAGCTACCCTATAGCCCAGAATTTGTGTCCTATGACTTCTGGCTTTTCCTTTTCCTAACACTAAATTCATCCTTGAAAGAGAAGAGATTTCAGACTGTTGACGAGATTCAGGAAAATATTATGGATCAGTTGATGGTGACTGGCAGAACTGGGTAAAGTCCCAGATACCTGCTTTGAAGGGGACTGGAGTGACATTGCCCTATATACAATGCTTCTTGTATCTTGTATCTTCTCCAATAAATGTGTCTATTTTTCATATTACATGGGTAGATACTTTCATACACATAATCTTTATTTAATACTCAAGATCAATAACAGTGCCATTGACAAACTTGTTACCTACCCCACCCAGCTTCTGTTATTTTCTTGTCTGAATTTTGAACTTGTCTGATTCACAATCAAACATTTTGATTCTCACTTAAACTCTCATTTACAACCCTGAGAATTTAGTTGTGAAATTTCAATTTGGATTTTTCTTTTAAATATAAACTTTAAATTAATGGATAAAGTATTATTTTTCTCATTCATAAGACATTTTTATTTAAAAAATTTCATGTACCTATTTATTGTATCATATAGATAGTGCCATGACTTGAAATTCACTAGCGATTATGGATATAGTGTAAATCTTCAAAGGGTCAATATTGCCCTCAGCTTCTTTTCCCTTTACCACTTGGTAAACAAGCCAAGATAAATCATATAAATGGAAAAACCTTTAATGCAGACCTCTGGCTCATGGAATCCCATTTCATGTGTATAATAAGTTAGTTGGAAAACCCTGGAACTTTTGTTTAATTCTCAGTAAATTCAGAATATCTAGATGAGGTCATCTATAAAGCACCTTCTATGATACAGTTTTGGACCCTATAATTCTTGTTGACATACTTTGTTTTAGTCTCTTGTAATATTGGAAGACATATTTTATTTTAGTCTCTTGTAATATTGGAATCCATATTCATTTTCTAGAAAATGTAAGTACTCCCACACTATACTTTTTATCTATAATATTAAAGTGTTTTATTTCTGCATTGTGCCCAGCAATCACCTATTCTTTCTTCAACAATAACTATTCCTGGTATTGATCATATTAATATTGTTTTCTCTTTATTTTTATTATTTACACTATTACAAATGTCTCCTTAACCTTCTCCTTTGCCCACTTCTACCAAACCCTTACCCTGTCCCCTAGCCTCTGGCTATCACTACACCATCATCTATAGGTTATGCATATTTGTTCTTTGGCTAATCCTTTCACCTTCTTTCATTTTAATGATCAATCAAATCTACCACTCTAAATATATTCCCTATACGTATATATTCTTATTGTTTATTTTCTTTCATAGTATCCAATTCTCTTTAAAATGGCTCTTGAATATGTTTGCCTTAAAATTCCTATTGTAACTTCCTTCTGTTACTAATTAAGTAGGCATTCAAATGTTGAGTGAAGACTATAATTGTTACTTTTAGGCATTAATATTTTAGTAATTATATCTAATAATAAAATACCTTATTTCTAATATTTTATTTTTTAAAAGATGTAGTTATTTATTTTTAGAGAGAGGCAAAAGGAGGGAAAAAGAAATGGAGAGGAACATCCACATGTGTGAGAAACATCAATTGGTTTCCTCTTGCACATGCCTCCAACTGTGACCAGGCCCAGAACCCAAGCGTGTGCCCTGACAAGAAACTGAACTGGTGACCTTTCACTTTGTGGGATGATAGTCAACCAACTGAATAATGCTGGTCAGAGCTTGTTTATTTTTAAATATTCTAGACCTCAGACATTTTGTTTGAAAACTTCATTAAGAGGATGAAGTGATACTATCAAATAGAATATAAAGTTGCTGATTAACCAGATAATTTGAATAATAATAATACATATTAAATTTTGAAATTAAGAGCTTACTTATAAAAGAATTAAGAAATACTAATAGAAAAAAGAGCCAGGGAGTTGGGATGTGAATGCTTGAATATGAAAGAATAATCTCTATCAATAACACTGAAAACTTCCTGAAAAAGGATTAATCTCTGTATCTCAAAGACCAAACCCAGTGCTTGGCACATGGTTCGTTCTCAATAAGTAATGTAAATTCAGAGCAGAAAGAACTCTAAAGCTTGGTATCACCTACCTAATTTGTACTTGAGTTTAATTATCTGTTTATCTAAGTACTTATACTTTGATATATCTGTTTATTTAAGTTCTTATACTGGAAAAATGTCTGCTACTTCTCTTCTATTTTTAAAAGGGTTTTTTTTTAATATAAGCTGGTGTGTTATCCTACTCAGCTTATGTATGGATTATTAGATATTTTCTACTACAAAACCATGCAAACATAAATTCAAGTATATCTACATGTTAGCTGAGTATAAAAATTATAAATGTTGAAAAATTCAGACTGACATAAACAATACTTTCATGTGACTTCACCTAATAAGTAGTTAGACAATTCTGAAGCAGTAAAATATATAGGTGTGTAAAACTTGGTTGTTTTATCATACCTATATCATGTGAACAAAGACCTTACAAGAAAATTTTTATTGGAATTTGATTCAATGTAGAAGACAGAGTCATGGCTTTGCTTTGGGATCAACTAGACTGGGGTTTAAATAGGCAGTCATGCAACCCTTATTAAAATTAGTTAATTCTCTGAAATTTAGTTTCCATTCATAAATTGGGTCCATCATAGTTTATGGGGTATGATGTGTATTAAATAGAAATATTTATGCAAAATATATATCTAGGTCAATTGTGTATTTAAAAATTTAAATAAAATCTTTCTGAAACAAACTAATACTTCAAACTCAGGATAATTTATCAACATGAGCTAAATATCCAAAATATGAAAATGAAGACAAAGTAATAGAAAACATTCAAGAAAGAAGAGTAACTCATAATACATGTATACACACATGCACACATGTAATGGTACCTATCCTTGTATTATGAAAGTCAAATGATTGTGACAGGAGAAAGAAGAGGAAAGGGCTTGGTAGAACATGATTGCCTCTAAACTAATGAGTACACTATCACTGAAAATTATTAAGAAGAAGCCAAAAATTTTATCTGCCAAAGATGGGTACTTTGGTTGGAATTGAGATAGATTACATTTAATACCTGTTCTGAACATCTAAGGTTCTATGATTGTACAAAAACTTAAAAGCTCGGTTTAGAACATCAAGTCAAGCATTTTTCAGTTTTGCAAAACTTCTTTCAAAGAAAATGAGCAGACTGCAATAAAGGGCTCAAATGATTTCTCAGAAATCAAATAGCTCTTGCACAAGAACTGTTTGATGACTTAAATATAAATGAATCAGAAACATATGGATTAAATTTCTCATGAAATACAATAAAAGGGAAGTAGTACTTGGCAAAATTTTCTTTTGGGCCTCTTGATCCAAAAAAATCTTTGAAAAATTGTTCAAGATGTTTTAATGATCCCAAAAAGCAGTTGGATTTATGCTGGCTTACTATAAACAATTTGAAGCTTTTAATTTCCTTTTTATATTGTCTCTTTATAAAGTTCAATTTAATTTTCTACCAGCTGTTGACTGTCTTTGTTTAGTACAATGAATTTTTACTGTTGTTGTTTTGTTAAGTATGTTTGCTTGTTTTACACATTTGGAAAAAATAACTAAAAAGCTTTGACTGTTAAATATTTCAAAATATTTGCCACTACTATTTAAAACTTATCCCCAAATTTTGCCCTTTGCCAGATTAATTGACTTAAAGGTGAAATGCATAAGCTTTAAATAAAATAAGAGAGTTGCAAATAAAATAGAAGGGCTTTCAAATAAATCCACAGGGGAAGTGCAATGTTTGTTAAAAATAATGTTGACTTGAGTATTTAATTGAGTGGGAATTTAAAAATAAAAATGCCAGCAGGAAATATCATTATGTTAAAGTGGAAACAATGTGTCAGTTAAAATTAAACCTGAGTAGTAGAATAAGATATGAGTTGAAGTTTTTGTAAAATGTCAAATGTTTAATTTGTGTATAAAGATAATCTGCTTGATTTTACTTATTTAAAAAAATTATTCACTAGATATTTTAATGTCTTCTTGTATATTAAGTTTGTATAACATATTAGAAGCATTGTTTTTAGGCATTTTTTTCCAAAATGATACCCACTTGACTAGCAGATTCTCATCAATGAAGATTTCCCATAGACCACAGCTTATGATACACATTATGCTTAATAAAATTTAAATGTTAAATGGACTCAAACATATTTTGGGCAATTCAACAATGCCAATTTATGTATTGTTGCATACAGTTTTTAAATATGTTAGTAAGTTTCATAGGATGTAAATATCGTAAACATTAGACATGCAAAAACAAGTCTTTTGGGTTTAGGTCATGAGTATTTAGTGAGAGCAGTATAGGAAATTGTAGATTATGCTGCTGGCAGAAGCCTGTGATCATTTGGTTGGAACAGATTGTGGAGACTAACAAAATTCTCTAAATTGGTACAAGAAAAGGTCATTGAATTATTTACTGAATTTAGAGTAATGAACAAGATATTCAAATATGTATTGACTAAAATAAGAACATTATAGGGTCTCTGTCCATGAGAATTTTCTTGCACATGAAGCCTGTCTGGAAAAAGTCCAGCCATTGTTAATGTAATGAGAATAGTTTTTGTGACATTGATGTAACCTGGCAGCCAAGGAAAGCAGACTGGAACATGCGTGTGTGAACAATGACAACTTCACTGTACTAGTCAGTGGGAGTTGGTAGATGCCATTGGGTGGGTATGTATACTGTGTAGCTGTCACATTCAAAATGACTGAGCAAGAATAGTAATGAATCTGCATCAAATTTTGGAGTAATCTTGAACATTCCTCCACAGAAACTAAGATGAGTCAGAAGACCACAGACATGGGCAGCTGGTGATTTGCAGTTTTATCATGACAATGCACCTACTCATGCATCATGTTCTATACAGAGTTTTTTGGTGAAACATAAAATCACCCAGGCAACTTAGTTCCCCTACAGCACAGATTTGCAAATCCTGGCTTTTCCCAACTCTAAAGTTACCTTTGAAAGGGAAGAGATTTCAGACCGTCAACAATATTCAAGAAAGTAAACAGCACAGCTGATGGTGATTGAGAGGACTGCGTGAGGCCCAAGGTGCCTAGTTAGAAGATCACTGAGGTGTCATTAACCTATCTGCAATGGTTCTTGTATCTTCTTCAATAAATGTCTATTTTTTCATATTACATGGCTGGATTCCTTCTGCAGAGACCTTGTATATAATAATCAGGCTCTTGCTTTACTCATTTTCTTCTATCCTTCAAGGAAACAAACATAAAATTACCATCTTAAACTGAATAATCCATGTAGGATCTTCTTATTTTTTAAATTATAGCCTTTTGTTTAAAACAAAAAAGAATATCCCACTTATTAAGAAACACATTTGTGAAATCCAACACTATTTGCATTGGAGACATAATGAAAAAAATAGAATTTTAATATATTAGAGTAACTATGCTATCTTAGTATAATCTAGCAAAAAGTATCTCAATTGACTCAATCAGTGAAAAGAAGAGTAGCATGTGGGTTCAATTTTATATCAGAGAAAAGTACACACATGTAAATTTTTACCAACTTGTTATCTGCTCATTGTCCAGTAGTTTTAAAGAAAAATATAATGCATACTCAATTATATAGCTAAATGTGTTAATACGGATTAGCTGTTATATAAAACTATAACACAGATTTTTATATTGCTGCTAACTCATGAAAAAATAAATTGGTTTGATATCAAAAGCTTCAGTTAAATTATACATTCCTCAAGCAGTCATTAGCTCCTAAATAGTCTTTCCTACTCAAGTAGGAAGTTAATAAAGATTCTTAGGAGAAAAGAGATGATTTCTGTCATTTTTGCAATTATTTAGTTTAAAATTTTTTCAATATTAGGGAATGAGTTTGGAATGGTGGAAGGAACACTGGGCTGCCAAGGGCAGTCACTGTTAAATATTTATTAAAACCTCCTGAGATCCTGCCTACCATCCTTCTAAGAATTTTTGTCGCTCATTAACTACAGACTTATAGGCCAGGTAATGTGAGTGATAAGTGCTGTAAATACTATAACAAAGAACATGCAGCTCTTGCTCTTGAGCTTACTCTTTAGGAAGAGAAACTAGGCATGTTGATTACAATGACAACATACAATGGTAGAAGTATGGAGAAAGTAAACTAGTGGTAGAAAGGGGAATGCAATCTGATTCTACCAGGATAGGACTGGCTGGTCAGAAAAGGCCTCAGAGCGGCAAATCTTCAAACCTGTATAGTAAACCCCAAGGTGGATGAAGAAGAAAGGAGCATTACAATAAAATAAAACAGCTTGTTTGGGAAACTCTATGTACTTCAGTATAACTGGAACCCAAATTTATATAGTCTTAAATTTTATCTGGATCACAATTACTGATGTTATTAATCTTTGCATTGCCTCACAATCTTTTCATTGGCTCCTCAGCTCTATCATCACCATTGTGAATTCAAACATTTAATTTCCTCAGCTTTTAAGACATACAAGAGTTTCTAAATTTTTGAATGAGCCTCGATTGAATCAGTTAATTATAGCCATGTTAGAAGTCAGAAGTTTCCCATTTCATTATATGGTGTACAAGCAATTTTCTTCTGTAGTTACTGATGAAAAAATTAAAATATTCACTATATTAAATTGCTGATATCTAAATTTTTTAAAATATTTTATTTATTATTATATTTAGAGAGAGGGGTAGGGAGAGAAGCAGAGAAAGAGAGAGAGAGACATTAATGTATGGTTGCCTTTCACCTGCCTCCAGCTACAGACCTGGCTGGAGACCTGGTTTGCAACCTGGTTATGTGCCCTGGCTGGGGAATTAAACCAGTGACCTTTGGGTTCACAGGCCAGCACCTTATCCACTGTGTCACCAGCCAGGTCTAAAATATTTTTAAAAGAAAAAGAAAATTGCTAGCCCACAATTTGTAAGAGGTTTTTTTTTTTTTTTTTTTTTTTTCCTTAGTTTTTGTTCATGGAAATTTCAGCAAAATATGAGAGCAAACATTTAAATTATTTTGATACTCACCATTATACACCGCTATAGAGAAAGTAAATGCATGAGTTGTGGACTTGGTTTACAACAGTTCATAATTGACAATAGTTTGCCAGTAATTCAAGTCTGTAGTTCAGCCTTGTGCTGGTTCATTGTGTCAACACCTACTTATTTCTGTTCAATCAGTGCTGCACCAAGTTTGCATCTCACCTGATATCCCAGTGTTATCCCCTCTCTGAGAAAAATGCCAAGGTTGGAAAATGTGATTTAGATAATGTGAAAAGCATAACTTATATAATCATTTTACTAGAGAATAAAAGTTTTTAATAATCAACAGTTGTCAGGGTGGGAGGGGCTGGTCCCCCATTCCTCTCTGTATATAACTGGTCCCTCTGCTGGAGTCTGCCAACTAGCTGGCCTTGAAGCTAATCTTATCCCAGAACCCCGGAATACTGAGTCCCAGGAGTGGCTACCATAGTGGCCTTGAACAGGCAAGCGTTGCCTTTGGGTATACTGCCTCTTTGTCCTAGTGGGTATAGGACCTCCTTTGTTCCAATGTGTATGTAAGATGCCCTAGCAGTGTCCTAGGTGTGGTGCTGCTGTACAGGTTGGACAAACCATGCATGGATTGCTAACACCCTCGCCCAAGCCGCCAGGCCACCTGCAAAGGAGAGTGAATGCTGGATGCCTAGGCTCTCCCTGCGGTCATTAACCTAACTGTAGCTATGATAAGGGTGGAACAACTATGCATGGGGATGCCAACACCCTAGCTGCCCAACATGTGGTTGTAAACCCACTGCCTGCAATAAAGCACACCAAATTTCCTGAAAGCTCCAAGTAAGTCCATGTTTATTACCAGACCAGAGGACTGCCCATTATCAGAATCTACTGGTCCAAAGCTGAAAGCACCAGGACCTGACAATAATGTCATCATTCATCTGTCTCTAAAGTCTTTTAAATTGCTATTCAGTATCTCATGGAGTTTTCTTTTTTCAAAGCAGCTCAAAAGATATTATTTATCTTTTCAAGAAGGAATTTTAAATTAAAGTTATTTAAGTATATTCAACATTTCTCATCTGGTATTGAACCAAAACAGTTATCATTGGCTGTAGCATATATTTAGCAAGCATTACCATTGAGATACTGAGGTGGTAAAGCCCTGAGGAGTTTACTCCTATTACTTGCCAAGTTTTGAATGCATTGAGAAGACAAAGCATGGCCCATGTACTCTGAAAATAAACTTTATTATTAAGCTGAAAAACATAGTTAAGTACGAAAGCCAATGCACCACATGTATGAAATTTGGTATCTGTTGGCTTTATGCATCCAGCTATGTTAACACTGACCAGCGCTGGCCTCCCAGACTATCCCCCCCATCTGTAGGAGCAGGAACTGCCTCAAAGGGGAAAAGGCAAAATATTTGTTTTCTGTGGGAACTGGAGCCCCAAGAAGAAAATCTAGGAGTCAGCCCATATTCTCAAGAATAAACCGAGTCAGGAAAAGCAGAGAGGCCTGAAATTATAACCAACTGAGTTCCCTCTGCTTAGAAATAATCCTCAAAAGTGGAGGAGGATCACTCACCACAAACAGTGATAGAAAAGATTTCCAATGTAGTTGACTTTATCAGAAACTATACCAATGTTAAATAGTGTATACTACATACTAACCACTATTCCAAGAGACTTACTTATATTAACTTTTTCTCAAAATAACTGTATGAGGTAGGTATTTTTCTTCATCTTAGTTTACAGACTTGGAAGTTGAGAGAAACAGAAGTTACATCTTTTTAAGATAGTACATTTCATAATGGGAGAGCTTGGGTTCCAATTCAAGTAGCATGGCTCCAAAATCTTTGAATTTCAACCCTGCACTTTACTAATTCATTCTCTAACAACATATACATCTTAAAAGAATTCTGAATAGAGAGAAATTATTTTTCCTTGGGTTTTCATTATGAAAAAGGAGATTCTGCTAAGCAGTGGAGAATGAATAAGAAGCCTAAAAATAAAGTATTTCAGTGAAGAAGAAATGACTTTCAAAGATGTGTGCCAACAAAAAAGCCAATAGTAAATTCAGAAGTTAGTGAGTAGGTCAATTTGACTTGAGTTGAATTCCTGAATATTAGATTAGTAGAAACCTAGGTTTAAGAGTTTTAGGCTAGATTCTATATAAGATCTTGAATTCCAGACCAAGAGTTGGGTTTTACCCCATAGGAAATGTCTATTCAAAAAGATCTTAATAGGAACATGCCAATGACCTAGAAACAATATTGATTAGAATATGAGAAAACTAAGCTTTACAAGCAGAAAATGGCAGAAGTGAACATGGTTATCAGAATTCAGAGCCTGTGATCCTAACCTTGGTGTAATCAAACAGGATATCTAGAAGAAGAGAACTTGGAGAACATCAGATTATCAATATTTATGGAGATAATAATAGGTGAATTTTTTTCAGAATAGATGAAAAATATGACCTCAGATGGTAAAAATATTTTGAGTACTAAATAGTTGGACTAAAAATAAATCCACCTCTAAATATTTGGTGTTAATATAATAAAATTTTGAGGAAAAACATTAGAAGTTATTTAGAATGGAAAGATTTTATTCAAAGATAATAATGAGACTTTTGGAAAACATCTCACAAGCATAAATAGATGCCAGAAAACAATGGAAAAATATCTTACATTGCTAAGAGCACAATAAACATCAGTCTAGAAATTTATACGCAAGTTTTTCTGCAAGGTTCAGGCAAAATGAAAACATCCAGATGAAGAAAACTAAGAGATTTTACTAGTGAAAGAATTGTTTTAGCGTGTTCTTTAATAAGAATTAATTAATAGGCATAATGTTCTAAAAATAGAAAAAAAAGAATAAAACAGTAAATTTGGAAAATGATAGCATTTTTAACAACTTAAGGACTATTGGCATTTTAATGTAATTATTAGAGTTGAAAAATAGAAATTATAATTAATGGTACCAATTTGGAATGTGGTAAATAAAATTCCAAGAGGCTAAGTTCCATATTATCTACTGTGAAAAATAAAAGAGCAAAATAATTTTAGATTTTGTCTAAAAATGTTTGCCTATAACTGTATGTCAAACACTTAATTATAGTTAAAATAAAAATATAATCTTTAGTTTCTAAACTAGGGGAGGAAAAATAATACATAAAAATTTACCAAATAGAAAAATATAGTAAATATAAGCTTAAATATAACATAATTACAAAAATAAAAAGGAGCTAAACTCAGTATTTAAGGGAGGGAATATCAGCTTGGATTTTTTAAGGTATTTAAATCAATAAGTCCAGTTATATACTCTTGAAAGTGACACATAAAATTGAACTTCACAAAATATTTGAAATCAAAGAAATAGAAGAAATTATAACAGAAAAATTCTAATTAAAAAAAAGCTACCATAGCAATTATGAATATGAGACTAATGTACTTTAAAGTGAAATAAGTGAATGGGGATAAAAGAATAAAATATTAAGCAGATAGAATACCATAAACTTATGTGTATAATAATATAGCAACAGAGCATCAAAATGAATAAAGCAAAATCTATCAGAATAACAAGAAATGGCATTATAAGTCCTTAGATTTCATATAGTTTCCCCAGTATTTGTTGAAAACTATAGTTATTTACTCAGCTTATTAAATTGCCCCCTGTAACCTTCAGGCAACACTCACTTGGACTATTATCTGATAGAAAGTTACTTTAAACTACAATCCTGATTAGCTTTCAGAGCTTGGCATTGCAGTATTTTGTGTTATTAGATGGCTGCAACCCACATGTTCTTCTTCAGTGTGACATTGATATTCCTCCCATAGAGAAGTAAGATTTATAATTCCTTCCTTGTAAGGATCAGTACAAATGTAACTGTAGTAGAAGTGATACTCTTTAATGCTGTGTCCACGGTTAGGTGATAAAAGGCAACACAGCTTCTGCCAGGTATTAAGATGGTTGCTATTAGAACCTAGGAAACTAGAAGATGTGCTCAGAAGCCAGGTCGCATGTAGATGTGATATGTAAGTTTTCTTGCTGACAGCCCTCACTGAGTGAGAAAGCTTTTATTGAAATTGCCCTAGCTCCCCTCATTGCCAGACTGCAAATGCTTGAGAGAACCACAATCATCCCTTGGAAACTAATCAGCTCCCCCAAATAATAAATATCTAATGAAATGATTCTTTGTGTTTTACCTACTAAGTTTGGGGTTTGTTATACAGCAACAACTGATTTGTGTTGAAATTTATTGTTGTCTGCAATTCTGGAGGATATGTCCTAACTGCCTTGTACAAAAGTATCCAGTTGTCTAATGTGTTCTTCATCAGATCCTCCTAAAGGTTCATATATACTAGTTAAATTTTCTCTGTAATACTAACACCCTTTATCTTAATTTTATGTTCTTCTCTTTTATATAATTAATAATATTATTTTGAGATAATTATTTTTATGAAGCCAGGAGCTAGTGATTTCCTTGCTGATAAAAATTTTAAGAGATGATCATGCAGTTTTCCTCTTATTAAGTATATGTAAATACATCAAACACTATTTATAATTTTATTTTATTTTATTGAGATATAATTGACTTACAGCACTGTATAAGTTTAAGGTATCTTCCATAATGACTTGACATTCATATATTATGAAATGATTATTATAATAAGTTTAGTTAATATATATCACTTATGTTAAATAATTATGATAATATTTCAAAGATATGTGGCATGAGGTGGAGTCATAATGTTAAAATTTCCCTTCTCTACCAAAGTTTAATCAAGTGGCAGATATACGAATTTGGAGAGATTTTTATAATATGTAGAAATATAATTGAAAATTAATTTAAAATAAGTTTTTAAGGGGAAATTAGGAGAGGAGAGGAGAGGTGCAGTCTATTTTTTCATGCTTATGTCTACATGTTAATTGTGGATAATTCATCATCATTGGCATTCAACAATAATAAAGATATTACATCATCAAAGGGGAGCTAATAAGCCTTCCCTCTGTAAAGTTACAACTTAACATCAAATGACAAAAGTGAGTATATAATGTAGCAAAGTGAAAGAAAATAACATAATCTGCCAGTTTACAGTAATAGGTAGGTGACAATTTTCAATTTTATTTTTTGTCCAAATGAACAGACAATACTCTCTTCCTTTTTTCTTTCTTTTAAGCTTTCTGACTGCAGGTGTTACATATTTTTCCCTACTTTAACTAACCATGTCTGAGCAGGACAGCTGACCTTCAAAAGTAAATATGATTAAAGCTGAACAAATCAGGTAATTACAATAAAAACATAGCTTGACAAGCAACCTCTGGACAGAATTATAGTTCTGTATACATATTACACATTCAATTAAAGTGATTGGGAATGAAAAATCTAATGTCTGTACCTAAGATTTTAAGATGCTGACATTTTACCTTCTGCCATGGATTAGAGAAGAGATTAGGAAAAACACAAAAGAAAATGTCCAGTGATTTTTATACAGGATTGCTGTTCCTTAAAAGTGGAATGGCATTCAAAGAGCCTGAATATATCTTTTGATTCTAAAGGAACTAGTTATTGTTTCATATTCTAAATGATTTCTTAATATTAAATATTATGTGGTAATGAACTATAATTACATAAGGTTTCATCTAGACTTTGCCTTATTATATAAATTTTATGCCATGCTTTAATAGACATAATCACACATTCTGTTATTTTGACCAATGGCTAATAGGTAGACATTTGACTATTAGAATCAAATATGTATGCAAGCACCAGAAAAAAATCTAACTTGCACTTAGTTAATATATATAATATATATTAAATAACAAAACAATTCAAATCAATGTTATAAACTTATTTTGCCATACTTAATGTCTTACTTTACTCATTTTCTCTTCTCTATGAAAGGACACAATGGAAAAATTTTTTATTGCAGTTTTGTCTTGACAATTTGGGGTTGTATCAACACAAGGAAAGAAATTCAACCATATAATTTAATTTCCTTAATACAAAAAAAAAAAAAAAAAACACACATTTTGTTGAGTGTTTGAAATTGTTTTATTTTGTCTAGAATATGTTATTATAGCTTTGCATCGTTTAAAGACACTCTAAACTCCTAAATATTTATACTATGGTGGTACAGATACAGTTATATGGACATTTCTTCCAAAAATAGTTTGACTGGATTGAGGTCAGGGTGATGTACCAAGAACCTTTTCATGATAGACCAATAATGAACTTGTATTCTGTAGTCCTAAGTACAAATGGAGGGGATGTAGTCAAGTTTGTATGCGAACCATCTAAAGGTTTACTTTTTAGAAGATGAAAATCATCATCATCATACTATCAAATTTGCTGGAGGATAAGAGAAATAATGGTAAGGCCTAAAACATTTTCTTAAGTTCTCAGCATTTATACAAGTGTGTAAAATTCTAGACCTAGCCATTTCTCATAATTTGAATTTCTTTAGTAAATAAATTCCTGTAGGTATGTTTTTACATAATCACAATAACATTTGCTAATGTTTTTATTTTTTAGTTACTTCATAAAACAGACCTTATCTCACCAAGCTGCTGGTTGCTTTTAAAATCTGTATCTTTTCTTCTATAGTCTTGTCTACCTTTTCATTAAGGCATAGACAATCAGGGTTTTGGGCCCATATTTTTTTTTATTTTTATTCATTCTATTAAGTCATGATATTTCTCTGGCTCAGGAAGCCTCATTTTTAACATATATGTAATATTTCCTGTCTACCTTTCTTCACATTTATTAACTGAGTGAGGTAACATATGTAAAGCTACTTTGCAAAGTGCTATAAAACTGCATGGTATCATTATTGTGCTGCTGAGCATATTTAATATGTGCCCAAAGTAGGAACGACTACTTCATGAAGGGGAATTACATGTTAATGCTTAACTTGAATTTTAAATCCACCAATACAGTGATGTTAAAAAATTTCTTTCACAAACCAGTTATCTGAGCTTAGACAATAAGTCTTTTCCCTTCTCAATTACATCTATAAAGTGAAGCAAAAAATTTCAATTATACTTCAAATGTCACTATAAAAACTAAATAATGCGAATGCATGTAACCATTTTATTTATTTGTTTTTTATATTTCTTGACTTTCTATTGCCTTATGTCTTTATATTTTATTGTTTATGCTATTACTGTTGTTCCATTTTCTTCCTTGGCTCCCCTCTATCCAGCCCACCCCCCACCTCCACAGTCAATGTTCACACTGTTATCCATATTCAGGTTTCTTCATGTATGTTTTTTGACTAATCTCTTCACCTTCTTTCAATCATTCTTCACCACTCCCCTGTCCTCTTACAGCCATCAGTCTATTCCATGATCCCATGCCTCTGGTTCTATTTTTCTCATTAGTTTATTTTATTCTTTAGATTCCTTTTATAAGTGAGATCATATGGTATTTGTCTTTCACCAAATGACATTTCATTTAGCACAATAGTCTCCAGTTCCATTCATGCTGTCTCAAAAAGTAGGAACATTTTTCTGCTGCATAGTATTTCATTTGTAAATATACCACATTTTTTAATCAACTCATCTGCTGATGGGCACTGAAGCTATTTCTAAATTTTGGCTATTGTAAATAGCACTGCTATGAACAAAGGAGTGCAGAAATTCTTTTGAATTGGTGTTTTGGGGTTCTTAGGGTATATTACCAACAGTGGAATCACTGGGTCAAAAGACAGTTTTATTTTTAAATATTTGAGGAAACTCCATACTGTTTTCAACAGTGGCTGCACCAGTCTACATTCCCACCAACAATGAACTAGAGTTCCCTTTTCTCCACATCCTTGTCAGCACATGTTTGTTTATTTATTAATGATAGCCATTTTTGGCAGGTGTGAGGTAATATTTCAATGTGGTGTTAATTTGCATCTTTCTGATGGCTAGTGATGTTGAGCATTTTTTCATTTGTCTATGGGCCCATGTACATCCTCTTTGGAGAAGTGTTTGTTCATGTCTTTCGCCCATTTTTTAAATTTGATTGTTTCAGAATACCAATGGCACATTTAACGGATCTAGAACAAATATTCCAAAAATGTTTATGTAACCAAAACAGTAGCCTCAGCAACTTTGAGAAAGAAGAACCAAGTTGGAAGGATATCAAACTATACTACAAGTCCACTATAATCAAAACAATCTGGTACTGGCATAAGAACAGACATACTGATCAATGGAACAAAATAGAAAGCCCAGAAATAAACCCACGTCTTTACTGTCAATTAATATTTTCAAATTGGGCACGAGCACTCAATGGAGTAAGGACATTCTTTTTAATAAATGGTGTTGGGAGAACTGGACAGGTACATGCAAAAAATAAAACTAAACTAAACCACCAACTTATACCATATACCAGAATAAACTTGAAATGGATAAAAGGCTTAAATATGTTATGATACTATAAAAATTCTAGTAGAGAACGTAGGCAGTAAAATTTCAGACATATCACATAGCAATATTTTTACTGCTATATCTCCAAGAGCAAAAGAAATCAAGGAAAAAATAAACAAATGGGACTATACCAAATTAAAAAGCTTCTGCGTGGCTAAAGAAACCACCATCAAAATGAAAAGGGGATCAACTAATGTCAGAACATATTTGTCAATTGGACAAGGGTTTAACCTTTAAAATACATAAAGAGCTCATATAGCTTAACACCAGCATGTGTCCATTTAATATATCAGTTCATTATTATAGAACATTATTCATTAAAATTATATTTTAAGTAATTAATCATGGATTTTTAAAAATAATATTTTGCTATACTTTGTTTATCACATTTGTATTTATTCACCTACTCATCAAGACTTTATTCTGATTAAAAATAAATAATTTATATATAGAAAAACCTTAAATAGGGTGTGATTCATTCTCTTTCTATTATGCATGCTGAAACTGGAAGATAGAGGTAGAAATAACCCACAAACTATAAATTGCTCAGAGTTGAGGACTACACTTTGGAATACTTTTGTTGTTTTTCCTTAACAGATATTTAAGCTTTAGCTACATGACCAAATATAATTTTAAGTAAAACCAAGTTAAAATATTTTCTATATCGATACTACATATTGGATTTTCAATATAAATATCTGCATGTGAAAGATCAAAACACATTCCTGCAATTTCTACCTATCCAGCAATTTCTACAAGTGTACCTACATTTCAGTGACAATTACTTTCCTGACCCTTCCCATCATTCAGATGAAGCACTCATATGTGAAAAATTGCATCTGTCACAAATGTAAAAATAATTATGCCCACTGTGGTCTTTTCTATTTAATAATTTGGCCCATGGTTTGGTGACCTTTGTTTTGCCTACTGTGCAGTCATAAATTACTTTTATAGATCAAGAGAATTTGAACTTTCAAAAGTGCTGTTTTAGCTTAAAATGTTATGATTTAGATATTCTACTTATGTAAGAGGAAGCTAGTGACAACTATAGTAAACAATTTTTTTTTTTAAGATTTTATTCATTATTTTCAGAGAGAAGGGACGGGAGGGAGGAAGAAAGGGAGAGAAGCATCAATGTATGGTTGCCTTTCATTTGCCTCCAGCTAAGAACCTAGCTGGAGACCTGGCTTGCAACCTGGTTATGTGTCCTGATTGAGGAATGGAACCAGAGACCTTTGGGTTTACAGGCTGGCTCCAATCCACTGAGCAATATCCTCCAGGGCTATAGTAAACAATTCTTTAAATTCTTCATTCAAATTGTTTCATAACATAGGTTTTCTTATCTTGAAGTCATATCTATAGAAGAGTATTTGACTGCCTTTGCAGGTACCAAGCATTTAAATAATCATAAGAACAAGATTCCAGGACTTTCAAGGTAAAGTAAATAGCTTACAGCCTTATCTCTTAATGAATGGAGATTTTCAGATGCCCATTTTGAATCCTTAAATCACATTCATTCAAATTTATATTATGATATTTGGGAAGTTAACTAATCATGCTCTTTGCCAAGAAGCAGTTTTTGTTGTTTTTTTTTTTTTATATCTGGGACATTCAGCATGAAATTAAGTTATGACCTATATAGTTTTACTGTATCTTAGAATGCAAACTTTGATCAAAGTTTTCTTTTGTATAATAAAGACAAGCTTATTGCATTAAATTTCACCTGTCTTTTAGAAGGTAGAACAGTTTTATTTTACCTTTAGAAAAAATACACATGTCTAGTAACTATATGACATATACTTGTGTGTATTTAAGAATATTTGAGAGCAGTAAGACTTTTTAATCTTCCTTTCCCCCCACTGCTTTCCTCAATAAATTCAGCTGCTTACCAACCAGTTGCTTTTTATCTGATTATTTTCAGTATTCATGTGAACTAAGAGGGTAGACTGTTCCTTAAGTAGCCATAATATAGTAGAATACTGGATATGCTATTTGAATGAGATTTATGTTCCAGTATTTATACTGTTACAATGAAACTAGCACTCCCCAAGTGATAAAGGGCAGTGCACTGCCTAAGTGATTGACTTTTCCCTTGCAGAGGTGTACTCCCTTCTAACCCAGATCCCTGATTTCAATAACAATGTAATGCTTTGTTTTGTTTTGTTTGTATGTTTGTTTTAAAGTTCAGGAGCGAGGGTGGAGTCCCATACCTCAATTCTCTACTACACAGGTAGCAAAATTAAACTAGAAAGCAGATTGCTCAGTGTCTCACAAGTGCTGAATGCCCGATTCTACCACCTGTTGATTCTCAGTACTCTGCTGTGGGTGCTCTATGAGTGTGCGTCAGATGATTTATCTAAATGTTTGATCAATATGACCTTTCTTCTAATGCGTACAGGCCATCTAGGAATTAAACACTCAACCAGTGGAACAAATGGCATTTGCTTAGGAATTACTTAATAAAGATCTCTATTGTCCTTCAAGTTCCAATGTCTAATGAACTACTGGTGGGAACACCTCTGGTCACAGCCCACCATAGGGAATAATTGTGGTGAGATGAATTCTAAATGTCCAAGGGACCCATGAAATGCAAAAGAAATATGAATGTGTGAGGTGCTTGGTAGATATTTATCTTATCAATATCTGAGAAATATCTATTGAGAAACATTTCTCAATACTTTAACTTGCATCCTCTCTTTTAAATACCTAAAATTATTATCTTCTCCTACTTTCCTAAATAAGTATCAATGAAATGCATACCTTACATTCTTAGTGGTCATGACTCACCGGTGTGCACACTTCAAAATCTGTCTTTTACAAATCACTTTTGATTAGGAAGATTTTTATAAGGTTTTATTTCTCTAGTTGATATTCAATCACTACACATTTTGCTGTTTTAAAAAATAAATTGGCAATAACTTTCCATCTCCTTATTTCATGTGCTTCTTATTAAGGTTGAAAAATTGTTTCTAAGGTTATGATTTAACATCATTGTTTCAGATACAAAGTATTAACTTCTGAGAGCAATTCTCATCTCAAAGGAATATGATGTTAGAGCAACCATAATTTCTAGACTGCATGCAGGATGAACTGCTAAGGAAATTGTCAACTTCAATAACATCCCTTTATGTACAATTTACAATGTGAAGAAGGTGTATGTATGATGCTGATCCTGATGTTGCCACACTAACAAGGAAAACACAAAAGGTACACAAGGACTGCACAAGTCCAGATATTGTATACAGAATCCAGGAGATCATCAATGAAGATCCAGGAAAGTCAATGTGCTCCATAGCAAGAGAACTGCAGATGTCCATTGCAATGGTTTGCAAGATTATTGCTGAAGACAATCAGATACAGATTGTTGTTTTTAGAAGAGGCCAGTTTATAATAAAGGAGATTTTAAAAAAGCCACTTTGAAAAAGCAAGGAAACTGCTAACAAAATGGAAAAATCCCAAAGGGGGGGAAAAAAAAAACCCTCTGATTTTCTTCTCCAATGCAAAGAAATCTCAGCAGGACCAAATAGCCAACAGAAGACACAACAGGTGGCTCTCTGAGAATCTTAATGAAGGCCCAATTGTTATGAAAACAAAATTTCCTGCTACCGTGATGGTGTTAGGTGTCATCAGCAATGAAGGAGATATGACCCTGCATTTTTTTCCACAAGGCTTGAAGCTGACTGCTGAAGTTTGCCTTGACGTTTTGAGAGAAGTGGTTGTACCATGGAGGAAGCAAGTTGCAAATCGACATCATTTTATCTTTCAACAAGATGGTGCACCAGCACATAACACCAAAATGGTGCAAGAATTCTCAGTGTCAATGTTCTTGAATTCTGGTGAAAGGAAATCTGGCCACCTAGTTCACGGGATGTAAATCCTTTAGACTATTATGTATGCAGCATTTGTGATAGAGAAGATAATAAACAACCTCGTTCCAATAAATAGGCTGTTAAAGCTAAGACTGAAAACATTATGATGTCCATGGATACAGAAAAGTTAATTAAAGTGTGCTCAAGATTCCAAAGTTGAATCGAGTCTATTATTGCATCAAATGGAGACTTTTTAGAACAATTAAAAAAATAATGACTATGTTTTTGTATTTATAAATAAAAATACATTTATTTCAAAATATAACACTTTTGTGGTATTTTGTTTATTTTACTGAAATTTTGCCACCTCATCCTGCACACCCCATATATCTTTAAGATGTAGCATTTTGCAGGATAATGTTAAAAAACCTTGACCAAGCCCTTCATAACCCAGATGCCTATTTTGCTTTCTGTATTAACATCTTCTATATGTGGTATTTCACTTTTTTCTCTTCATGTGCAGTAGTCTCTTGTATTATAGTGATTATCTGGCACTCATTTTACATATTTCTGGAATAATGTATAGTGATTGCTGTGCTAGAATTCTAAAGAATGTATAAAAGAACAAGGTTCATCCACAGTTGACACCTCTCTCAAGGCTGATTTATGCAAGCAGAGTGCAGTGGATCACAAATATAAAGGTAGATTGTTTATCACTTCCCCTAAGTCAAGACATGCAATTGATAATTTTTCATTCTGTTGAGAAAATGTATATACATTGTGTACATATGCATGCACATAATTCGCTTTTGCATAATATTAGAACAACCTCACAATATTCCAGTAGATAATTATTTGAATTTAAAGCCTTGGTTTACTTTTTGAGTGTTGATAAATAAAAAATATTATGCTGTTTTGCAGCTAATTAGAGAAAAATTACATTTGACATTTTTGTTTAATAGCTCAAGAAGGTAAACTTCCCTATGTGGTCAAAACAGTATTTCTCAACTATTACTTTAAATTAGATAAATCATAAATGCCAAGTCAAAAGCCATTTGGTTTTTGTAAATGTGAGTTATTTTGATCCAAAATTTCTCCTGAGATGGAAATATTCTGGGAAAGCTTCTTATGATGGTAGTACCTGCCTCCGCCATCTCTTTTCTTAAAAAAAAAAAAACTATATATATATATATATATATATATATATATATATATATATATGATATAATGTACTTCATTGAAATTTATTTAAAGAGCAGTTATACTGATATGTGATACTAAAGGTAGAGGTTATACAGAATTCTATTGCTAACAAAAGTCCAAAACGATATTTGCAAAGCTACAGATTTAGTTCATGATCAGGATAAATTATAACTGCAGCCTTAAATAAGCCAGGGGGCAGGAGGAGTCAGGGAGCGTTCACACGGCCCTCTCTCTGTGAGAAAATTACCAAAGGAGTTTCCTGTACATGAAATATCTTGAACCATGGAGCCCAAAATTAAGTTCTGATCACAGTTTCTAATATCCTGCTAGTTGTGTGTGTATATTCTTTCAAAGTATCCAGCTGAACAAGTAAGCTCTCTTGTTTTAGTATTAGAATTATTCCTTTTTGACAAAAGGAATTGAGAAGTAATTGACCTTTTAAAACTGTTTGAAATAGTTTGTTAAGACTGATACTCTTTAATATTTGGTAAAAGTAATTCCCCAGTGAAAGCATCTGACCCTGGCCTTCAATGGGGTGTGTGTGTGTGTGTGTGTGTGTGTGTGTGGCAGATTTCATTAAGTTGCTCATGATATTTATTTAATATTGGTTACAAATATAATGGTCACTTTATCATTACTTATAATTAGTATTAACAATTATTTATAAATCATGAGTATTTATGATGGTTATGGGATCTGTAAAGAAAACCCTCATTCACCCTGATAGTGGTGGTTTGTGCCTTGTCCTCTTTATTTGTTGATAAATAAATCCTAAGGATTTATCAATTTTCTTAATACTTTTTAAGTATGGCTCTTAGCTTTGTGAATTTTCTCCTTGTCTGTCTTCCACTTAATAAATTCTACTCTTACCTATATTTATTAGGACTTACTTTGATCTTTTTCTAGTTATTTAAAATAAATAATTGTTTATGAATTCTAGGCTTTTCTTCTTTTCTCGTAGAACAACTTTGAGCTGCAAATTTTCTCCTAAATATTTTTTTTAACTTCATCTTAAACATTTTGATACATAGCTTTTAATACCATCTAGTTGAAAATAGTTATAATTTCTTTGTGATTTTATCTTTGAGAATCATGAATTATTGAGAATCATGCTGTTAAATTTCCAAATATTTGGGATTTTCTAGATATGCTATTGTTATTGATTTTTAGTTTAATTTATTGTCAGAAAACAGAATTTCTGTGATTTGCATCCTTTTAATTACAGACAGACTTGTTTTATTGTCTGGCATCTGTCTATCTCAGTGAATGTACTATGTGCATTGAAAAGTCAGGTTGTTACTCTAGTTCAGATTATCTATGTCTTTAGTGATGTTCTTTGATGTAGTTATTCTATCAACTGCTCAGTGAATAATGTTAAAATCTTCAACTGTAATTGTGAAATTGACTGTGTCTCTTTGATCATTGCATCCATATTTGCTTCAGCATTTCAAAGCCTTTATTAGGCATTTATGACTATTATGTATTCCTGATGAATTGATCCTTTTATTAAAATTAATAATTTTTAATTGATATTAAAAAGTATCTCATTTTATGTCTTGTGACATTTTACCTTAAGTCTTATGATAATAACATAGCCATTCCAACACTCTTGTTCTTACCATTTGCTTGGTGTAACTTTTTCTATCCCTATACTTTCAACCATTCTGTGTCTTTGTATATTAATGTGCCTTTTGTAGATAGTACATAGTTGGATTAGGCTTCTTTACCCATTCTAATAATTTCTACATTTTAATTGGAGATATCAGACTGAGAACTGTCAGAGTGGTGGGAATGGGGACTATGTGAGAAGGGTGAAGGTATTAAGAAAAGAAAAAATAGTCATGGACACTGACAACAGTACAATGACTGCCATAGGGAAGAAGTTTAAGAGGGGAAAAGGGTGAAGGAGAGATAAATGATGATGGAAGAAGACTTAATGTGGGGTACTAACACAAAATACAATAAACAGATGATATATTGTAGAATTATGCATGAAACCTCTATAATTTTATTAACCAAAGCACCCCAATAAATTCATTCAATATTTTAAAAGTTAATATAAGTATTTGTATTTTAAATTTAGACCTAACATTTTCTATATTTCACCTTTATTTTGTTCTCTTACTTATCATTTTTTAACCTCTTTTGGATTTCTTAAATATGTTTTTAGAAATCAATATTTTATGATCGAATGGCTACATAGAAATATCTCTAATATTATTTTATTGTGATAAATCTCTGAATTGTAAAATGCACATTAACTTTTTATGGGCTTGCTAGACTTAACACTGTCCTACTTCTTCAAGTCTAATCAAGCAGTGGCTGTGCAGATGCATCTCACCTTGCTCTGCCCGTTATTGATGCTCTAGTTGTCATAACTATCACATCTGCAATCATAGACTCTGAGGTATAATCTTTACTTTAAATAATCATGCCTACTATTTTAAAGAAATTGAAAAGAAATATGTTTTCAATTTATCCAGATACTTCATCTGACATTTACTTTTCCTTCATGTAGATTTGAGTTTCAGTCCAATATTTCTTTTCAGCCTGAAGAACATCCTTTAGCGTTTCTTTAGTATAAGTTCTTGGCTTCTAATTATTTTAGCTTTATTTATGTGAAAATGTATTTAGCTCACTTTTACTTTTAAAAGATAATTTCAATGGATATAAAATGAGGATTTTTTTCTTTCTCAGTGCTTTAAACAATGTTCTTACTCCACTGTCTTTTGGACTCTATATACTTAAATTAATAACATTATATTTACATTTTTCTTATTGTGTTTATTGGATAAAACTGGTTAACAAAACTATACAGATTTGTGGTACGCAATTCTACAACACATTATCTGTATATTGTATTTTGTGTTTACCACTCCAAGTCAAGCGTCCCTCGATCACCATTTACCCACTTTTACCCTCCTTCACATTCCCCCAACCTCCTCCCCTTGGTAATTCAGGTCATTTTGAACTACTCTTTCTCTGTGTATAATTTTCCATATTTCCCTGGCTTTTTTCAAGATTCTCTAATTTTGGTGTTTCAATATTTTACTCATGCTGTGCTTACTGGTGGTTTTCTATTCTTTGAGATTTGCTGAGGTTCTTGAATATGTAAATATTAGTTTTTTTCCACATTGGGGAGTCTTATCTTCTAAGTATACTATCTAGGTATTCCTGGATTTGTTTTTATTGACTAATCTTTCTGTTGAGAATAAATTATGTTTTTCTTCTTCTTAGTTGTCAATTTGTAATCGTATCCTAGGCATTGTAATATATTACGTAGATTTGTAATTAATTTGCATTTCTCCAAAGGCTTTAAAAAAACAGGCATTCTACTTTCTGGGCCTCAAACCGCAAACTCTTCAGATTTCTTCAGTATGTCTTGTGTGGACTGGCTGCAGCCTCCCTCTGCAAAGCTGTCCCAGCCCATGCTTTTAGGTAGTTGGGCTTTTCTTTTTTTCAATATAATTTTTCAGAGTTTATTAGTATAATCCTCAGGAGGACCTTTTTATTAGGCACTTACTTGGCCATCCTACAAACAAATCTCTGATTATAGACTTGAATTCAGAAATACCTCAAATCTCTCCCCTGCATTGTAGCTAAGTGCCTTGAGTAAGCTACTGAAAGTTTCAGTTTGCTTATCTGCAAAAGGAGACTGTTGGAGTTTATTCCATCAACTTGTGGTGAGTGTAAAATAATGTACATTAATCTCCGCTATTTAGTACATACTTAGTAATTAACAGTTTTATTATTATTACTGCAATTGATGGTTCTGAAATACCTTTTCATCCTGAATATTCTCTTTAAATAAGTTTATCTCTTTGGATGAATCCTGACTTTATTTTATATATATAAAATCCCACAGGCTTATTGCATTTATTGTATTATTATTCGTCTTCAATTGTTTTTTCCCTCTCAGAAACATTTGACAAATACTCTTTTCCAATTGGTAGATTTTAATAAATATTCCAAAGAGCACAGATCCACATCCACACTAATCTATTTCCAATGGATTTTATTATCTTATTTTTGGAAGGGGAGCATGATGAAAAATAAAGGAATATTTTCAAAGTATGAAGGATAAACAATAGAGATTCCAACTTCAGGACAATTCACTGAGGAAGTCACTGCTATGAAATCTTTAACATGTCCCTTTTTGTCATAATAAGTAATAATGTTAATTACTTCTGAGAGAACTTTATTTTTGTCTGTTTCATTCATTCCCTAAGTTTTCTAAGAGGAGAATTGTTATACTTAGGAGCATTGCTGGCCACAAACTTAATTTTTATACTAAAAGAAAATGCTTTCATTTATATGTCTTCAACTATTTAAATAGTTTGTCTTTCTGAATTTTATAGCATAGCATCAAAGCTGAAAAAATGTTAAGAGCAATCAGTTCACTTAAATAAATTTATATTGAAGTACTATAGTTTGCAAAATTTTACTAAGAGATGTTCTGGGTTATTTATCGACTACTCGGACCACTTCAGGCAATGGGGACATAGTTATATTATAATGATGAAAAGGAAAAGATGAAAACTACTGGGATAATAAACAACTTTCAATAAAAATCTTACATAATGCTTGGCTTGATATCTATCTATCTATCTATCTATCTATCCATCATCTATTATATCTACCTATCTATCCATCACCTATTTATCATCAATTTATCTATCCAGTCATCCATCTACTTCTCCCTATGTTTACTTACTCTATCTTTCTCATGCTTATAGTCATTGAGGTAGGCATTACTTTCATCCAAATTTTAAAGATGAGAAAACTGACATAAAGAAAGTTATAAACTAGATAATGACTACCCATCTACAAGTGTCATTACTTAATATCAAAATATATAATTTTAATGAATTTGGTAACTCAAATTTTTTTATTTATCTCAAAATAAAGATGTACATTTTAAAGTTATGATTGTTAATAGAGGAGGCCTTTTCACATGGGCTTGTTATAGGAGCTTTTCTTTGTTATGCTGTTTAGTAGTGAAAATTACTATTTGCTGTGCAAAGGAATAAAGGGAAAATATGAGCAACCCTGGAAGGTTTTTAAACAAAGTGATAGAGGTTCTTATATTCACTTTATTTATTTATCTGCTATGTTATATGGCATTTATGTGATTATGTTTCAGGAAAATGAAATGTATCATAATATAATACAATTAAGTTTATAATAATAAAATCTCATTGAAGTCTATGTTATATATATATGTGTGTGTGTGTGTATGTGTAGAAAAGAGAGAGGAGAGAGAGAACAGCCTTGGGAATTCCTTTGAAAGGAGTAGAATTCCTAAATTTTATTATTATATATCCCAATGATATTCTAACAATTCACAGATTCTTTTGCACCTAGACCATATACTGAGTATATGATGTAGATAACATATATCTAGATTCAGGAGGTTTCTATTAAATATAGACCAGTGTAATAAGATAAATTTTAAGTAGTTATTTCCTAAACTTACCTAAAAACTGATTTAGTGATACATATAAGGAAAGACAGATATTTATTAGGCCTTTCTTATTTTCCAACAAAATGTATCTAATTTGATTTTAACTGAAGGATATTATCTAAATTTTAATTTTTTCTTTTAACATTCTCGGTAATTAGAAAGTGAAATTTTATTATCGCAATATAATCATTTAGGAAATTCCATAGGACTTTATTCTTCTGATAAAGACATAAAACTGATGCAAAATTTTAAGGTAAATATGTTTTAAAACCTAGAAAACAATATGGAAACATAAATTATAATTTATTTTTGTCTAGTCATAATTGATTTTCTTCCAACTATATTAAAGAAAATGACTTTAAAAGTTTTACAAGTACAACTGATCCCTGAACAAAGTGAAAGATAAGGGGTGCAGTCAAAAATTGGTATGTGTTGAATCCTTAAAAACTTAACTACAAATACCCTACCCTTGACCTAAGCCTCACCAATAAACAGTCAATTAACACACATTCTGTGTTACATTTATTATATACAATACTTTTACAAGAAAGTAAGCTACAGAAAGTCATAAGGAAGATAAAATAATTTTATGGTGCCATACTGTATGTATTGATATCATAAATTTATATAATCCTTTTATAAGATAAATGATCTATCAGTACCTACTTCAATATCATCTTATATAATATAAAACACTATAGATGTTATACATATTACTGATACTAGAAATAAAATGAAAAGTTAATGTGACAATCACATTCATAATAACTTATAAGTATGATGACCCACGCACCAATAATGAAGAATCAGCATATAGTAGCTACACGGTAGCCTTATGTAATCAATATGATTAGTTTAAGGAAGTAAGAAAATCTCCTAAGAAATTCCAGTATATTTGTTGAAAAAAATCATGTATAAGTGGAGCCAGGCAGTACAAGCCCATGTTGTTCAAGGGTTAATTATAGTTTCTGCTCTGTTCTGCTAAAAATTAATTCTAAGATAAAATGACAAGCAATTTCAGAAAATTTAAGAGAACTTAAATGGGTTTCTGATTAGTTGCTAATAATGAAAGTCAACCATTTAGGCTTTCTAGAGTCTGTTAAAGATCTTGTAAACCTAATACTGGAATGGAATTTGGGTGATAGAGACCAAAATCACCATCAGTTCTCAAATGCAATTATAATAGAAGAATATAGTATCCCACTTGAGGACTTCTAGCAAAGATGGAGGTGTAGGTAGAAAAGCTGCCTCTCCCTTCACAACTAAGAAGGAATATATCTACTCAAAACTATAAAAAACAATCAGAAGATCCAAAAAATTGAACTGAAGGGAGGTCCAACAAAGAAATAAATAAGAAATATTCATCCAGATAGGTAGAAGAAATGGAGCCAGGTGAGAGAGAATGGGGCGTGATTGTAGCACCAGCAGCACTGGTGGCAATGGTGGTGGTTGATATCAGTGGAGGGATGGCAACTGACTGTGAAAACCTGTTGGGGTGGGATGGTGGAAGTAACTGCCCTTCTCTGAGCAGAGTCTGTTTGTTTTGTGGAAAAGGGGTGAATGCTAAGCAGGCAACATTTTTCCCTCTCAGAGCTCTCCCCCACATACTGAGCCACATCATTGTGAAACAGCCCCACACTGATGAATAGTTAAGGCTTGCCCCTTTCAATGTAACAGGTACTACAGCTCTACCTAAGACACAGAGGCAAACACAGGACCTGTCAAGTGGAGAAGACAGAGAAGTATGGCCCAAAAGAGGGAGCAGATCAAGGCTCCAGTGGGAGAATTAAATAGCCAACCTAATAGAGTTCAAAAGGCTGAGTGATAAAAATGCTCACAGACTTGACAGACATGCTTGAGTATAGCAAACGTAGAAGGGAAGAATCGAAGGCTATGCTGAGTGAAGTAAAGAAAATTCCACATGAAACTAATGGCAAGGGGAAGGAAACCTGGGTTCAAATAAATAATTGGGAACATAAGGAAGAAATAGAGTCAGCCAGTACAGAATGAGGAAACAGAATTGAAAAAAAATGAGGAGAGATTTAGGAACCTTTGGGATTACTTTAAATATGCCAACATCCAAATCATACAGGTGCCAGAAGAAGAGGAAGAACAAGAAATTGAAAACCTATGTGAAAAAATAATAAAGGAAAACTTCCCTAATTTGGGGAAGGAAACAGACATATAAATCCAGGAAGCACAGAAAGTCTCAAACAAACTAGACCCCAAAAAGGCCACACCAAGACACATCATAATTAAAATACCAAAGGTTACAGATAAAGAGGGAATCTTAAAAGCAACAAAAGAAAAGAAGAGAGTCACCTACAAAGGGGTTCCTGTAAGACTATCAGCTGATTTCTCAAAAGAAACTTTGTATGCAAGAAGGGACTGACAAGAAGTATTCAAAGTGATGAATAGTAAGGACCTACAGCCAAGATTACTTTATCCAGCAAAGCTATCATTTAGAATGGAAGGGCAGAAAAAGTGCTTCCCAGACAAGGTGAAGCTAAAGGAGTTCATCATCACCAAGCCCTTACTCTATGAAATGTTAAAGGGACTTAAGAAAAAGAAAATCAAAACTATGAACATTAAAATAATAACAAACTCACAACTATCAACAACAATCTAAAAATGTAAAAACAATAATAACCAGAATAGGAACGGAATCTACCTATGGGGATCATTTGGAGGGTTATCAGCTAAGAGGGGAAAGGGGCAGAAATGGGGAAATGGTGCAGGGATTAGGAAACATAGTTGGTGGGTACAAGATAGACAGGGGAACGTTAAGAATAGTGTAGGAAAGGGTGAAATCAGGGAACGTATATGCACAACTCATGAACATGAACTAAGGGGAATGGGATTGCAGTAGGGAAGGAAGGTTTTGGGCAGAGGGGAGCAAAGGGAAAAGAAATTGGGACAGCTGTAACAGCATAATCAAAAATGATTTTCCTCACATGTACAATATAAACTTCACCTGAGATGGCTTAGTATTAGACTTTCAGTTGAGCAATGACGTAGAGATATTTCCTCTGCCTGAAGCATTTAGTCACAAATCATACTCTTCTGTTTTCATTATTTCTTGTATATTTTGTAAAAGAAACCAGTCACCCTCTTCCAAGACTATCAGAGTGCCTATTAACTAGGTTAGTGTTTCAAAATATTTTTTATTTAAAATAAAAGGCTTATATGGGTTCAAATAATAAAATAAATGGGATTTTAGCAAATCTTTTCTTTCCCTTTTCTTTTTTTGCTTTATAAGAAATGAAAACATGTTCTCATAGAAAAATAAAATCCCAAGATGGAGCATAACAAAATCAAAATGAAAGTAATTTTTGTATTAAGAATTATTTTGTACCTTTTGAACAAAGTTAGTGATAAATATTTGTATTATTTTTCTGATGTAGGCAAAGCAGGGTTGTGGTCACTAATGAACCTTGAAATCTCAATAAAATAATATAGTGGACATTAATTTTTTTCACTGTGAGATGTGAGTCTGGCAGCTCCTCTAAGCAGCTCTCTTCAGGGGGTCACTCAGACTCTGAGCTTCTTCCACTTGTAGCTCAGCCACCCCAGAACTATTTTTCTTTCCACTTTGAGGATTGCAGACAAAGATCATGGTAGGTCATTTTTAGGACATGGTAGCTAGATCCTGAAGTAGTGTGTATCATTTATGATCCTGTTCCATTGTTCAGAACTGGTGCCATTGTCCCAATCTAAATGCTAGGACAGTTGAGAAACTTAATTTTCCTGTGGCCCCAGGAAGACAAATGGGATTAGTGAAAATCTAGTGTATGTCTCTGCCAAAATCATGTTATGGTAAAAATTAAGAAAATAAAGTTCAGGTTATTTATGTTTGAAGAAAATTCAGTGCATATGAAAGAATGTGTATATAAGTATGTGTGTGTGTCTCTGAGTGTGGGCATGTCTAATCACATTAGATCACAGGTACATCTCCTTTATTCTTTTTTAAAAACTAAATTATTCCATCTATCAGTCTATCTTTTTTTAGTGTTTTCAAATTATAAATTGTGCTTATATAAATATCCTTGAACATATTGATTTTCAAATGTATTTTACGATTACAATCTTCATCTAGTGATAAGTGAATGTTAAAATTGTATAAATATTGCTAATTTTAGTCACAAGAAAGTTACACAAATTAACATTTCCCCCAATAATTCATGATGTGAATATTTTTCCAAACTAGTCTAGGTAATACTTTTTCACATCAAACCACTATCATAATATGTATAACATTATTCATTTATGGTCCACATTTTAATTGGTAGTATAAAATTATGACCAATTTTAGCATTTCATTATTTTGTTGACCCAGTACATGTGTGTTTTCTTCTCATTCTGTACACAGACAAACATACACAGATATATGAATATATATAAAACTAAATAACTATTCAGATTTTGATTGCTTAATAATTTACCAATGACCTCTATTGAACATTATAGTGAGCATATTTTGTGTCTTATGTGTAACAACTTTTTTATTTTGTTGTTTTAGATATGATTTTGTTTTTGATTTCTTGACCTACAGGTATGTTTAATTGTTATGAGAATTATTGCATTTTTCACTATATATAATTGTAATATTGTGCCCTGGTTAATATCTTTTAACTTATGTTTATTGAGTAATATGTTTTATCTGGTACATTTATGATTGCTGTATTATTTTAAAATCTACTATGGAGACATTAAAATATTGAATAAAGAAAATCTGGAGGTCATCGGTTCACAGGTAAGTTTAAGTCAACTTTAATTATATTAAAAATACATAAATTGGCATCTGGCTCTGCCTTGATCTTCTATTCTCCTTGCTGAGCTATTTATTTAACACCATTAAACTGTTTTAGTTGTTATAGCTTGCCATCCATTTAATGTCTGTTAAATGTCTCTGCTTACTAGTATTACTGTTTAAGGTTTTGCTATCTTTTAACATTTCTTTGTTACAAAAGAAAAACACAGTGATTTTTCACTCATATTCAAGTCACACAAAAAATCAGAAATATTGTATTTAAAACAAAACCTGTTAAATATAATAGGTTCAATAAAATGTTAGAAATAATTTAAAATATATTACTTTTCATGTAATCTGAATGTAAACCTTACAAAAGATTTCTATGGGTGCAAATATTATTGCATTTCTTGCTACCATATCACATAAATATTTCTGTTCAAAAATATCTTTTCTATTTCTTCAAAGTAGTTATATCTTTTATAATCTCACTAATAAAGACTTTTAAAAATCTACCAGGTATATCACAAATGATTCTTCTCATTGTTATTCTGTCGAGCTAACATACAAAATTTCCTATTATTTTCCATTTCAGAATTTAAATATTTCTATCCTTATAAATTATATCTTCAATTTGATATTTCATGAACAAATTCATCTTACATTGGACTTTTAAAGATTTAACATAAAATTTTGTCTTCTCTAAGAGTACACTTAGGAACATTATTATTATAATAAATATAAAAATACAATTAAATATAAAAGCAGAGATGAAAACATCATGACTATAATAATAAGGCAGCTTCATGAGTACCGTGATTAGGGATACAGTCCTTGGTTTCTTAGGCTTTGAAAGTCAAGAAAGAATGAACAATGATTTTACAAGAAGTTTTTGTAGAGTCAAGATTGCTATCATCAATATTCCTGAAAGTATGGAAACCAATTTTGTAGGTGAACATCTATGGTAGGTGCTCCAGTTACTATGAGGATTTGGGTAATAATAATTAAAAGTTATCTCATTCTCCAGAGAAATGGCCTGAACTCTCTCATTGGGAGACTATGCCTCCTTACCACCCTTCTTAATGGGTTGAGCTGACCTCAGCTGAAAGCTGACTGACTCGGCTGTATCAGTACGGGAACCCCACTGCCTGAAGGTTGACTAATTCCCTGTGATTTTAGCATCAGAGCTTCCCATGATATCAACCTGAAACTGTTTTCCAGCTAGGGCCATATTCTTGCTAACCTTCTTCCCACTTCCAACCAGCCCCGCTGCTCTAAATTTGCTTTGAGAACAACAAATCACATTAGCAGAGGGAAACTATGAAACAAAGTTACTTTTGAGGCCCATGCCTTCTTCATTTGTGTCCTGTGTCGGCCTCTTGTATATTCAATTTGAGCTTGGCCTGGTGCCCAGGTTTGGCCAACAGAATATTAGCAAATGATGCAAAATGAAGTTTGACAAGCCTTTGCAATGTATCTTCTTTGAATGCTCCTTCTTGGAACCTAGAAGAGAAGCCCAACCCTCATGGAGGAGTCAAGTGGAAAATGAGGCATTCGCAAAAGTTTCACATAGCTCACAGCTGCCAGTCAGCACCAAATGCCAACCATGTAGATGCAGGAGACTTCCTGGATTTCAAATACAAAAAAAAAAAAAAAAAATCACAGGAACCAAAATCCACCCAGTTGAATCCAGAAGATGGTAAGAGATATTAAAGTAACCTCTTTTTTAAGCCACTAGCTTAAGAGTGATTTGGTTACATAGTAATAGACAACTTATAAGGAAACCAACTTAAGAAATCATTTCATTTGAACAAATGGATTCATGGTGGAATATTTTCTTTATGCTGCAATGGACCCTGGACAATTGCTTCCATTTTACCCCATGTTAAATCCTCCTGATCACTGTGTATTCCTGTTTCTCTTTTCCACAAGGCTGCCTACATGTCCCAATTTCTCTGCCATTATCATTTGCCAGTCAATTCAGTGGGCTATAGCAGATTGTAAAAGTTTATTTTCCTATTTAGTTTATAAAACTTGAAAATACTTTGTTTTATTTATAACTTAAAGCTTTTCTGGCTGATTTTTAAAATTAGTGATGTATACTGATTGTAATGTAAAATGATTTTCCAACAAAATGTCTTGTAAGTGGTGAGCCCTATCTAATATAGTTAGGCCCAGCCAGGTTCACTTCTGAAATGCTACTTACTAGAGCATCTTTATATTTAAACAATAAAAACTTGGTACTTGGACCTATGTATACATATTTTTATAACAGCTAAGCATTGTAAAGATAGTGAATCAGCCTTTTTTTTTTTAAAGTATTCAACAGCAAGGAAAACTAACCCCAATCATATTAACAATTCTAACAAATTTATGGATCTGCATGCAATGCATTTTAATATACAATTATATCCATAGCTATATTTATTCATAGTTCTTCAGCAGGCAAGTCTATAATATGTGCATATATAAATGTATATAATTAAACAAATACATATTAAGTAAAAGATAAACATATTTTACTATTTTATGCATTTTTTGTTTTCTGGAATCAACCCTACCATTTCTAAATATAAATAAATATAAATAAATAATGTCATCCACATATCGAGTGTGAATATAGCCAGGAAAACTCCAATAACATTGCTAATCACGTCTAACAGTGAATAACAAATAGTCACAGTAAAATTGTCTACAAGCATTAACTTGCACTAAGGGCACTATACTACTTAGGAACAAAGACTATATTGTGAGATCCCTTCTTAAACTGGAGTTGAAGTGGTAAACAAGTCTTTAAGACATATTTTTTCCCCAGACAAGCTTCTGTTACCACATTATCTTGTCAACTTGTATGAGGTTTGGGTGGATCAATACTTACACAGGTAACTTCTAAAGAACACCTGGCCCTCCAGGAGGTGACATGTTAATTAAATAGATAACATTCTTTTTTCTAATGTATAAATGCTTAAATTTTAAAGCTTCTATCAGATTCTTTTGTCTCTGTTTTAATACTTTTGTAAGCTTGAGGGCTAATGGCAGGCAAGAAACCTGATAAAACAAAATGTTACTAGTAACATTTTGGCTAAAGAAAAAGAGAAAATGAAAAATTTTCCTTTGATCTGTTTGCCCTTTTTATATTTCTAGCTCACCATCTAAGCATGATGTATGCTTCTGAGTGTTAAAATGAGTACCTTATAATTTAATTTTGTTCTTGGAAAGTACAATGAAGGACCTTATCTAATAACTTGACTTGTGCTTAAGTGATTTCCTAAGACAGAATGTCACATTTCGCTACTTTGCAATCTTTAAGGCAGGAACACAATGGAGTCAGTAACCAAAACCCCACCAGGAAAAACTCTCCTCTAACCACAAAGAATTTATCATTTCTGTGTAAAGCACCAGGTGAGAAGAGTCCTGACCATCAGATATATGATTGAGTAAAATGTTTATGTCAGGTATGATTGAAAGAGATTTGATAAATAATGCACATATCTTGGGTACTGATTCACTTATTTTCACATTTATTTGTAATTATTTTTTAAATCAGAGGTAATTGTAATCCAAATAAAATGTAAACACTTGTTTTTAAGGGGGAAATGCTTACTTTTAAGTAAACATATTTACTTTCATACACTTGTTTTACCTTTAGTTTTTGAAAGACATTTTGCCCCCAGTCACAGACAAACTATATAAAATGTAGAAACAGAAAAAAAAAAAAAAAAAAAAAAGAGGATATTGGTCCCTCTTTTAAAATATTGTCTTGTATTTATACTACGTTATTTTGGAAATTTGTATGTACAACTTAGATTTTATGATTACATATTGTATCTTTGTCCTATTTAAGGCTTTCAAAAAGAAATCCAGAGCTAATTTTATTCTAAATAAAATAGGTAACATTTTTTTAGAGAGAAAATTACCTTTTTTTATACAATTTCGAAGAATAAAGTTATGTATATGTGTGCTCCTTACATAGCATTGAGATCATCTTAAGTATGTACATATGTAAGAGAAACAATAAGCCATTTAATTATATATTTATGATTGCATATTTTACTATTTTCTAATTTTATGCAGATATATAACATTTGTATACATGCAAGAAATATCTCTCAGTTCATAATTTAAATTCATCCATGTGTGTATATATAAATTCATAGATAGATAGATATCCCTGATATCAAAAAATTATATTTTAATAAAAAGCTGATTTTCTTCTTAAAATAAGAATACTTGTCTCAATACTGAAGTTCAGTGTTATCACTTTTGCAACTTTGAAACAAAAAAAAAACACTTCTATACACTTTAAAATAGCAATGTTCTTCACTTGTATCATAGTTTATGAGCATCAAGCCAGTTTTATGTGATATAACTTGGCATTCAGTGATGAGGCATCTGATATTTTAAGAAAAAAAATGAACCTAAAAACAAAATACCTAGTTTCTCTAAATTAATTCAGAACCACTTTTGGCTCATCAAAATTTTAGACATTTGATTTTGTCCTGTCACTTTTTTGTAATTATATTTGTAGGCAAATATCTCTTGCAGTTTATTAAAGTAATTCATTACAAGTGTTTTCAACACTTACTTTCCAAAAAGGTAGCACTTTGATAGGGCAATGATCTCTCACATTATGTTTCAGTTAAATAAGATAAACTATTACTTATTTAAAATTATGTAATCAAAAAGAATAGAATTTGAGGACAAAATTGATGTTGACTCATATTGATATCAGTAAATGAAAAATCCTACAAACCTTACTTAAAATTTCCTGAGACTTAATTTACTCAGTACAATAAAATTCCAAAATAGTTATAAGAATATATATAGCACATGTTCAAAATGTTGCTTTTATTTCCTTCATTCTCAAAAAATGCCATCACTCTTCTATTTAATAAGAAACCTTTCTTTTGCATTTTCAACTTGTAAATTTTTATCCCACTTCCTAAAATTCAAAGAATTTAAAAAATAGATGGTGAGTTTTCTTTTCCTAAATATGCTGCTGAAGCAGGAAGTTATAATCAGTTTCTCCATGATTAAAATCACTAATAGTTGATTACACATGAATTAAAAGAGTGCAGTTAACAAAGATTTTAAACTGAAATAGTCTGTTATAATGGGTAGAATGAAACATACTGGTGAAAGCTTTTATTTATACAACTTTTTGGAAAATATTTTGTCAATAAGTATAGGGCCCATCAGAGAGTTTATATCTTTAATCTTCCCTACTGTATTCATCATAATTCTACTTTGAGGACTCTATCCTAATAAAAATAGTTTAAAATAAGCACAACTGATTCAGTATGAAGATACTTATTGTGATATTATTTATTATGCCCAAAATTTGGAAACAAAGTAACCAATTTGGATTTGTTAAATAAATGATGGTACATCTATATGTCAGACATTACTTAGTAACTTAAAATGCTTTTTAAAATTAAAAGGAAATGATCATGATATAGTGTTAAGTTAAAAGTGAAACTTGAAGCCCTGGCTGGTCGCACAGTGAATAAGTCACTAGCCTGTGAACCCAAAGGTTGCTGGTTCAATTTCCAGCCAGGGCATCTAACCAGATTACAAGCCGGGTCTCCAGCCAGGTTGGTAGTTGGAAGCAGGTGAAAAGCAACTATACATCGATGTCTCTCTTCATCTCTCCCTTCTCCTATCTCTGAAAATAATAAATAAAATCTTAAAGGAAAAAGAAGTGAAGTTTGAAAAACTACCTATATATGAAGTTATATATATTTGTTCCACCTTTCAAAAAAAGAAAATAAGCAAAACCACCCTAGGCATCAATATTTATTTATCCATTAATCCATGTCAATTCTAATGGAATTCAAAATAAAAATTTCTTTCTCCAAAATTAAATATGCAGTGAGAATATATAATTTTTCTGGGTTTTACTGTGCTTTTTTTTTTTTTTTTAACTGAATCATATCCAGTGAATTCTAGATAAAACAAACTTTAAAATTCTTTAAACTTTATCATAGAGGCATCAATAGTCTTAGTACTTTTCTGTAAGTTAAGTAGCAGCTACTCATCTCCCAAACCAGAACAGCCACTTCTTAAGATCAGATATCAGTTTAGTTCTCCTAAATCCAAGTAGTTTAAAGTCTCTGCAACTGCTTTCATTATATAATGTAACATGTGAGTTTGAGATTTTAATGGTTCCACATAGTTCTGATGAATCAAAGTATGGTCTAGGTGGAGCTGGGAAACACATACTTCACTTATTGAAATCTTGGTCAGCCCTTCTTTATAAAACACATGCTAGGAATTCCTTCTCAAGCACAGAGCCTCATTCACTCACGCTGTTGCCCACTCTAGGTTTTGTAGTGAAATCACGTGAGGGTCTTGTAAAGCCACTAATGCCTGCCTTCCGCCCCTAGATATTCTGATTTAATTACTGGGGGTACCACCTGGGCATCAGACCTTTGAAAAGTTCCCTAAATATTGCTAGTGTAAGAAGAGTAAGAAGTTACAAGTAGGTGTAATTAGCTGTTGACTATCAACTTATTCAAACCTGATATGGAAGGAATGAGGGAAGATAAAAAGTAGAATATATGAGGTCTGTCCAGAAAATATGGAGTCCATATCAATATAATTAAAACATTTTGCGAAGCTGCAATGTAACCTAGGAGACATGAGAGTAAGGCACACGTGTAGATGAAGAGGACACGCTGACCAGGGTAATTGGGAATTTGACGCTGGTGAATGAGCCCATGGAGTGTGTGAGCACCGTATTTGGAGTGACTGAGAAAGTGGAGCAGTGAATCTAACACAGGATTTTGCAGAAATTTTTGAACAGTGGAACAGCGCTTGCAGAAGTATGTCACATCCAAAGGTACCTACTTTGAAAGGGACTGAGACTCCATACAATGTTTCTTGTATCTTTAAAAATAATAATAAATTTTTTATCATTGTAATTGTGCTTCCTTTATAAAAGGGCTCGATATGTTGGGACAGACCTCATATTAACGAATCAGTAATCATTTAAAGCAACAAAATTCATATAAAAGTTTGTATTTTTATTTTTTTAATTAGAAGAGTGGTAAAAAAACTAAATTAAAATAGAAATAGGTGATATTTTCTCATTAACAGTTTTAACATTGGTAATGCTTTTAAGATATAATACTTTTTTTCTTAACCACATCCCCATTTTTTTACAACTATAAAGTAACTATGTAAACCTTGGGCATAGCACTTAGTTGTTGAGGAAATAGTATTTCCTTCATTTTCCAACTCCTAAATATGAATATTTAGGCTTTTAATGATCTTTTCTACAATTGTTTTGATAAACAACCTAACTTGAGCTTATGGCTTCAACTAAAAACTTGAACAAATGACAGCTCCAGGCTGGCCTGTCTCCCAGATTTCAGTCCTATCTTTTCACCCCAATGGTTGCCATCTCAGCATGTAGCAGTGCTCACAGCTGAAAGACCTCACCTAATCCTTTTCCTCTCCCATGATTTCTAAATCTGTCAATGATATGGGTAGCTTCCCAGTGACTCAGTTTTTAAGAATTGTCATTTCTTTGCTTAGGTCTAAAATCTGGTAGATCCTTTCCAACTTCTCTCATCTACATGGTATTAGCTTAACTGAGCCCTATGGGAGACTCCCATTAAACCAGGATACATAGCCAGGGAACATGGGCAGGAGCTATTACTGACCTAAAACAAAATTATCTGATAAAATTATTGGTATAGGCAGAGAATGATTATGCATTAATGAATGCAAAACTAATTAAAATCCTCTGGCATGACTCATAAAGATGATAAAGACATGCCTGTGTCTGTGCAAAGAAGAAATAGGTGTACAGAAATAAAAATGATGGGTGGGTGGGGAGGGGGACAGAGGGGAGCAAAAAGGGGATGGATGTAATACAACAACAATAAAATTTAAAAAAAAGAAAAAAAAAGAAATAAAAATGGTAATAGTGTTAACAATAGGAAGAAAAACAAGTCTGTGCTGCATGCATTATCTCCTTTCATTTTTAAGATTATTCTGTGCAGGTTCAGAGAATTTGAGTAACTGTACTGAAGGTCACCAGGCTAAGTGTTAAAGTGAGGATTTGCATACAGGTCTTTCTTAGTATAGAAACTAATATAAGCACCTATGCTATAGGTAAATCTATACATATATTTAGTGAGCACACGTTACGTATATGAAAATCTCTCTGTTATGTTCAGCAGATACATTAATAGACAAATCTAGGGTAAATAAGGTAAGATTATAAGTAGTAAAATAAAAGCATGAAGATATTACGAATTCTTTTTCAAAGATTATGTAAGTATCATTTTTGACAGAGAATTGGTGCTATTTTTGATAGAAAGAAAAAGACAAAGAGAGAAAGAGATTTAAGTTTTAGTTATATTCTTAACCCAGGTTATTTCTAGAAGTTTTTAAGTATGTACTGAGCATATAATTCAGAATACTGATTAGGAAGTTAGGACTCCTGGTTTCTTGTCTCTAGTCTGACACTAAGTTGTTGCCTGGCTTACAATGAGTTATTAACTTAGAGGGTCTTTATTCCATTTTCTTTAAAATAGAAAAACAAAAGTAGCTGATACATTCCATTTTATGCCTGGTACAGGGTGGAAAAAGGCCATTTCCAAATTCCCCACAGCATGTGGTTTGGGCATGGGGGATGGGACTCCTGAAGTACAGCCATTTTGGGCATATCTATATCTGGTAGTTAGTGTCTACATTATGCAAATATCTATGGCCAAACGCCAGCACCAGGAAAATAAGAGGGGCTTTTGACCATAGGATGGAGGCAAAAAAAGCATATGGGTCTGCAGGAGTTTTCACCAGTGGCCAGGATTGGTCACCCTACCCACTGCGTCACAGGCTGCCATCAGGATTCAAGATAAGGCAGCAGCCATTTGCACAGGTAGAGGGCACACAGTTTGAGAGAGAAGGGACAGAACACCGGTTTGGGAGGGAGGGAGCCATTTGTGAGGAGTGCAAGGAGACAGGAATAAACCCATGTAGCCTGCAAGGAGGAAAGCTGGCCCTGGCGGACAGCACTAGTAAAGAAAGCAGGCAGGCTGCTGCCTTCATCTGGCCAGCTTTTCCCCAGAAGCCACTGAGGGACTCTACCTTGCAGACCCAGACTCTATCTGGACTTTTGGAACTTGGGACATTTGGAAAGGACTCTTTTAGTACCTGGATTTCATGATATGGACAACACAGTACATGCTTTCCTGGGCTGTTATATGGAGGCTGATGACATCGTACCTCAGATCCTTTCCTTCTGAAGGAAAGAGCTGACAGATATGAAAGGGGGAACTTCTGGGCATATTTTTGCCTTATAGCCTTTTGGGGAGCAAGGAAAGTGCTGGGTCTTGTGGGAGAACAGGGCTCACAGCTCCCCGCCAGGTTGGAATATTGTAAATAAAGACCTGTTTTCCTCAATGCTAATTGTTGGATTTTACACCACAATGTCCTCCGAATACAGAGGCAGCCAGGGTGGAATGCGTTCATTAACCTGGTCAGAACAATAGGATGCCATGGAACATACTTGAGCAAATAGTTGCTGAAATGCATGGATTACAAGCTTGAAACTTGCCTGCAGAAGTCTTTGGTGTGACTCATTTGCGCTTACACGGAGGGCCAGGAGTCGCCATTCCCTTGCTCCTATGGGACTTCAAGTTGGTCCAGGAATAGCCTTTCCCCTCCCAACCCCAATTAACCCTTTACTTTTCCCATATTGGTCTGCAGGGGATCTCTCAGAACACGGCTCTTCTGATAGGCACCACGTGAGCAAACCTCACTTTACTTGGTAACATGCCTACACAGTTCATTTGTGAAGATAACTTTATTTATTTATTAGTAGCCTCTTTTTTTTCTTCAATGCATATGAGGTTCTAGTTTGGAAATTTTTTGTTTTGTTTTATTTTTTTAAAACCTGGATATATATTTTTAAGATTTTATTTATTATTTCCAGAGAGAGGGGAAGGGAAAGAGGCAGAGAGGCAGAGAGGCAGAGAGATATCAATGTATTGTTGCCTTTCACCTGCCTCCAGCTACAGACCTGACTGGAGACCTGGCTTGCAACCTGGTTATGTGTTATGTGTCCTGGCTGGGAATCAAACCAGCAACCTTTAGGTTCACAGGCCAGTACCTTATCCACTGTGCCACCAGCCAGGGCTAATGTTTTTATTTATTTTTACTTTATTTTGTAAATTATTGCAGTGACACTGGTTAACAAATTTATATAGGTTTCAGGTGCACATTGCAATCATCTGTACACTGTATTGTGTGTTCACCACCCCAAGTTTCCAAACATCACTATTAATTCCCTCTTTACCTCCCTCTACCACAACCCCCAAAAACTGTGAAAATAATTTGAACAGAAAGTGATACAAATTACAATAATATTATAAAATATGATATGGGTGTCAACATTAAAATATCATTTACCTTATGATACAACATTAATCTTAAATTTTATTTTTGAAGTTAAATCTATCCCTACCTCCTCATTCAGGCATGGGAAATCAGGTTCACACAAATGAAGTGACTAGCTCAAGCTCACAAAGCCAGGCCTTCTGATTCTCAAATTAGGGCTTATTTTCACAGCATATTTCTCTCCTGCTACTGAAGCCATAAACATCTCCATGGAACCTTGTGAGTGAGCACTGGGAGATTAAAAAAGTAAACAGCATTCTGGGATCCATGTTTAATCATGCCTGGAAAAATGCTTTATCTCTGACTGGAACTCAAATATTTCCTGAACGACAAATGAGGTACAACAAAGACAAAAGGAAATCCACCCTAAAGGTCCCATTTGCAGCCTCAAGCTCCTACTGAAATCATTATTAAATCCATTAGGATGCTTTTGCTTGCATATGACAGAAATCATAAGTTTAACTTACTTAAAAATTAACGCTAGAACAATTCCTAGCAGACATAGGAAAATTTAGCCCTATTTGAGAAGTAGGGATAAAACTGATATTTATAAAAATAATTAAGATACTGTCTTAATAAACACCATTTATTTTATTCATTTTTATTCTATACAATAAAGAAAATCTGAGTCAATATGACTTACAAAGCATTTTAAGATTTTATTTGTTCTTAGGTAAAACCCTTCATTTCCTCTGTTATCTTGTCCACATCTGTTCCAGTTTTCTCAAAAAATTCTTTCTAGGAGTTGCACATACTTAGGTTGTGGTCAGATACTATGAGATTAAAATCTAAACATGGTAAGACAAAGTGGACATTTTCCAACATTTCAATTAGCCATGTTATATATTTTTTCTTTCTTTCCTTTGATTTTAACAATTGGGATTTTATTTTATGGGATTTTATTTTAAGATGCAAAAATAAATCAATACCTAAATCATTTTAATTTCTGACATTGAATTCACAAATTTTGATGTTTGAAAAACTAAGGAAATATTTTGATAGTTCATAGTGTTATATGCATACATATGTGAAAATCAGTATATGGATATTGTTTCCCCTTTAATTATTAACCTTCTAGTAATAGATACATTTTGTTCTTACATGTGTCAATGTGCTTTTATGTGCATTATCCTGTAATTTAGGGTCTTCTGTCAGCATTTTAGAAACATTTTTCTCAGCCTCCAATCTGTCTTTCAACTAATCTGGTCTTTGTCTATCTGACTCATCTGCTTTCTGAATTCTTCTTTGAGCTTTCCAGGTAAGTTAGGAAATATCATGCATGTGTGTTATACTCTGTTTACTAACATTTCTATGCAAACAATGCTGGGCTATTGTGAAAAGAATGACATGAGTTACTACTTTTTCTAAAAGTTTTCAGTATTTTAAAACAACTGAGAAATATCCTGTAATTAAAAAAAAAAGGTAATTAAATACTTGACACTGCTTTTGTATTATTTTATGAAGCTTCTTGGGCAATAAAAAAAAGTAATAGTATGTTTGAAATATAATCAGTCTTTATGCAAATATGGCCTTTAATGTGTAGTTTGTGATTAAAACCAATAGTTTTAGAATTAATAAAAATGTGCTACTTTTTCATTTTGACATTATATTAATCTTGCTTCCTGTCATTCCCACTACAGCCATAATCATTTTTCTTCTGGGAATGTGGGTAGGAGGATAAGCAGTTGATATATGTTTTAAAAAGCGCTGTGTTTTCTTAGCTCTGCTTTAGGCCTATGGCCTTTGAAGTAATTTTCAGTGGTCTCTTACTAGCATAAAAGTTTGGTCTCCTGTTAAACTGCCACCTGTGCTAAGGAGAGCTAATCCATTAGCGTTGAGCAGCTCTAAGGTGCCATGGTGCCTGGGGCAGTCTCTTGAGTTTCAGTTATAGCAGCTGCTGGGAGATGAGTTTGGGATGGTCCTTGTTACAGAAATTAGAAGGATCAGGAAGTAAACAGAAGTGCCTTTCATCTGACCCAGCTCTGAGACAAAAGGGTGGGGTATGGGGGAAATTCCTTTGCTAATTACTTTATGGGTCAGTTCTCTGAGACTGATGTCAATGTCTGACACTCCTAATCTTTAGGGAAAACTTGAAAAAGAGAAAGGAAAAAAGTCATAAGCAATTGAAGCTGTCAAGTGTTCCCTTCTGAAAATGCTCTGCTCTCTTGTGTTGGCAGAACTGCTGTCCTCTATGGGGTCCTGTGTTTTCTCCACTGAGGACAGGCTAGAAAAGAGAACTGTCAAGCGCAGTGATCCTGACCTGAAAACTCTCCTGAACTTCAAGAACACCCTCTTTTTATATAGTTGAATATTTTAGATTTTTATACTGATTTTTGCTGTGTTTGATGACTTGGAGCACATCTAACTGCTGTGTTCCTGTTGGTCTCACCAGCTTTTTGAGTTAACCTGTCAGAATTTTAGCAATATTGAGTGTCTGTTGGCAATTTGTAACTGACTACAATGCAAGGTCTAGGGAAAGGTAAATAAATAGTGAAAAGGAAAGATGTGTAGTCTCGCTTGAGATAAAGGAATAATTCAAACATCGGCTCAGGCAAATAATCCCCAACTTCCAATTTTTTATTTGCTATAACATCAAATGTATGTTTGCTTATTTATAGATGATAGATTGTTCTTTTTGTATTGTTTTAGGACAGAGATTCTCATATTGTTTTTATTTTAACAGCACTAATAGTAAGCTATTGTTTTATTCCCTTAAAAAAGTCAAACATTCTATTTCTAATAGGACATATGTCTATAAAGAAAACATAAACAGTTAAGATAATCAGGAAAAAAACCCAAAATTTAATATTTTGAAATAGAATAGCATAATCATTTTTGTAAATAGTTGTACATATTATAAGTGAATGCAATATTAAAATTATACATTTTATGTAGCAATAACAAGGGCATTTAAATGGTCAATAATATTCTATTCTCTGATGCCTGTGCCACAGTGTTGAGCACACTACTTGCTATGTAATTTCCTCAAGGGGAGAGATAAGCTTATTCTATGCTTTGCTTTGGAATAACTCAATAAATAGGGGGAAGATGATGGTGATGATTGAATCTTGCTTTTTAATAGTCTACCTTCTAAAATGTATATTTAAATCAATATTTTATTTTTCCTATGAATTTTTCAGATTAAAGAAATAAAATGTTTTGGTATTTAATATTAATAAGATTAAGAAGGGAAAATATTCTTAACTAAGATAAATTTCTACTTCCCATAGCAAAATTATATCAAACATGGTTTTTTTTTCCTGAATAAATAGGAGAGAAGATCTCCTCAAAGCAACAGAATTGGTTTCAAATTTTGCTTTTAATGAAAAGTACAAACCTGGATGCGGCATGTTACTCATTAGAAAGTTTAGCTTTTGCAAGTTAAAACAGAAATTTTTATATGCCATATATTTGAACAATTTCAGAAAGTTAAAAATTTTTTATTCCAAAATCCATTGAAAGGCTAAAGGTACTTCAACAAATTGATCCCCAAGACTTTTAAAGATCCCTTCCTGATCTTCTACCTAAGTAACTTGCCAAAAAAAACCTATTTCTGTTACTGAGAGGTAGAATGCCACTCTTTGCAGTTTGAAATGGGGGAATGCAACTCAGTGGATGAGCCTTTGTCCTTCAAAGCCAAGAAAAATAGGAGGGGCTTTAGCCATAGGATAGTGATGAAAAGGCTTGTAAGCTTCATGAAACTCTGCGAAGTGATCAGAACTGGTTGCCATGCCCTCTGTGTCAAAGGCTGTGATGGAGGATTTTAAGTAAGGTGGCAGCCATTAAGTGAAGGAGGACACAGGGTTTAAGCAAGAGAAGACTCATGGGTTTTGGGAGAGAGGAGTGCATGTGGGGTTTGCACAGGGAGGCTCAAAGGCAGTTTGCACAGGGACTAGCTCAAGTGGTTTGTGCAGAGTCGGTGCGGGAACATGCAGTTTGCGCAAAGTTAGGGAAATACCTGCAGTGTAAGAGTTAGGTAGCCCGCAACCTCCCCTGATTGAGGAGAAAAGCTGCTGGGAACAACAAACTGCGATTGGGATGGTACCTGTGACCTTTCTGTTCTGAAAGTGGCCTGATCTGGCAGGACTGTATATTTTGTGTATTTTAAAGGGAGCAGGATTTAACAGCAGAATTTCACCTTTAATCTAAATTTGTGTAACCTTTAAATAAACAAAATTCCTTTCCTTTTCACCAAAACTCTGTTATTAGAGATTTTCTTTCTTGCATCAGGCAAACAAGCTCCTAGGGTTCTGTTTCCTTTCCCTTAATTTGGAGTAAATATTCAGTCAATTTTGAAGCCCAGGTTACTACCAACTTTCAATTACCCTGTGGCTGGCATTTGTTTAAGTGTAAGGTAAAAAAATGAGATATTTCAACTCTTATGTAATATAGTCTGGGTATAATAAAGTTGGATGTAAAAACATATTTTGAAGGCTTTACACATTTTTCAAGCACAGAATATGTACTCAAAGGTTACCATGATTATTATAATTTTGTTATAATCCCTATTAAATACATGTTTTTAAACCATAATTCTAATCTCCTAAACATTTTTGCATTCCAATTTTTCAGGAGGTTACATATGGTATGTGTATTATGATCATTTCTTATATTATCATTTATGATTTTATAGATAATTTATATTTCTCTGTCCATAAATATTGAATGAAATAATTATTTATAATAGCTGGAATGACTATACTCTATTTAGCATCAGTGCTGTGAAGATAACTCATTGTTACTTAGAATATATAAAGGGAATTGCCAAGTTTTAGATGAGTTACCTAAGTGCCCGGCTACAGACTATATGCACATATACACACAGCGATACACATAAAATCGTATGCACACACACACACACAAAGATATACACATACATGGTCATAAGAAACATGACTGAAGAAACTAAAGAATTATGCAGTAGTCATCTCTTGGTAGTGGAAATACAGAAATTCTCTTATTTGTTTTTCTCTTTTTGCTTAATCATATTTGGTATTTCTTTGAAAGTTCAATTTCTAGGTGTGGTACAATAAAACAGTATTATTATTGAGTACATACAATATGAAGGCATATTTTAAAATAGCTAATAGGATAATATTAACTTTTTCTATTTTAATTTCCATTAGTATAATAGGATTACTAGAGAAAATAGACAAATATTTAATGGGGTAAATTTTCCTTCTTAAACTGTATTTTTGTAAGCTGGACTAAGATGGTATAAAACTATAACAAAGAAAACATGATAGTCTCAATAAAAATTGATCACTCAAGAAAAGTCCATTCGTTGTAAGATACCAATAATTTCTTTTATAAAGAAAGAAATATAGAACCTTGACATTCACTCAATCTGTTTTCAGAAAGTAATCAACATGTGTATAAAAAAATGAGCCATCACCCTATTATAAATGGATTCTAAAATATTCCCCAATTAAAAGATATAAGAGATAAGATTTTAGGGAGAGAAATATGTATATACAGTTTAACAAACCAAATCCAAACAGTATTCTTCTATATTCCTAATTTCCTTTGCTGGTTAATGAGATTTAATGTCAGCACTATCAGAATTTAATAATAAATGAATGTTGTTATTTTATTCTTGGAAAGATTATGCATTCATTTTAACAGAGAAACTTACTCTCTTTGATTATGATGGTACTCATCAATTTTTCATTTCTCTCATAAGTGCCCATGATGAGGATAATGAAGGACTTCTATTATTCTACAAACTCACCCTCATTTATCTAGTGCAACACTAATATTAATCACTTTCCTTGCCTTAAATTTTTCTTCATCTTTCAGAAATTGATCAATGAGATAGTGTACTTAAAAGTGCTTTGTAAACTCTGAAGTGCTACACAAGTATAAGGTATTATTATTTAAAATTATGATGTATGCTTGGCATTTAGAATGGTGCTTTTTGTTTAATAATGATGTCTTGTTCTTTTCAATTGCTTGGAGGATCAACTGAAATGGCTCATTGACTGGTAAATTAATGCTACAGCCTTCCATTTGAATAGGTTTCTGAGATAATCATTTTTCCTGTCTTGAGGATTTTATGTTATTCAGGAAGGATAGAAACATGGCTTTATCACATGTCATGAGGCTACTCTGCCAGATAAAAAGGTACTACTTTTAGACCTGCCCTTGTGCCCCTTATATTTTATTTCTGTTTAGACCATTTTGAAACTGCTGGGTATTTAAATGTTCTATGGAATCTCATCTAAAGAAAACTTTCTTATGAAGATCCAATCCTTCACAGTAAGTTGCTATTTATCTTTTTTTTAATCAAAACATATTTTAGTGTAAAAACTAAACAGAATCTTCTCCTTAATTTTTTCCATGCTGAATATATTAAATATTCTAAATTAATTTATATTCTGAAAATCCTCAGGAGAATCTTAGAGAATTACCTGTAACGCAAGTCATCTCTCTAAATTCATCTATTTTTCCCCTAACTTCATTGAGCATCCTGAAAACCAGTGTTTTGAACTCTGCATCAATAGATTGCTTGTGTCTATTTTGTTTAGCTTTTTTTCTGGAGTTTTGTTTTATTCTTTCATTTGAGACATGTTTCTTTGTTTCCACATTTTGGCAGCCTCCCTGTGTTTGTTTCCAAGTATTAGGTAGAGTTGCTGTGTCTCTCAGGCTTGGTAGAGTGGCCTTACGTAGTAGGTGTTCTGTAAGTTCCAGGGGCATAGCCTTCCTAATCATCCAAAGTAGACACTCTAGGACAACCCCAGTCCCATGTGGACTGTATCCACTTTCCTGTTATAGGTGAGCCTTGATTGCTATCAATGAAAGGGATATACCCCTAGATTGATCTGCTTCATGGACTGACTGTGACCACTGATCATTATAGAGGATCAGTGGTATTGGGTCCAAACCTCAGAGCAGGACTTACTTCAATGGGGCTTTCTCTGGTGACCACTGAATCTGTCTTTTGAGTGTATTGCTGTGGAGGTAGTTGGGTGGTGCTTCATTGATGTAGTCTGAAGTGGTCCATTAGGTGTGCTGGTGACTCCTGGGATATGCAGGCCCAGATAAGCCTCCACCTGTGTTCTGCCCAGGGCTACCCAGCTTGAGCTATAAAGCAAACTTCAAATGGCTGCTACCTGTGCTGGACTTGGAGGTGCCCAGGAGAAACCAAGCTGTGAGCATAGCCATGTGCTACTAGTGCCAGGCCTGGGGCCACTTAAAGAGGCATAAGGCACACTGAGGCCTGATGCTGCTTGTGTGAGAAATTTTAAGAAAGTATGAGACATGAACTAAGACAAGTTATTCATATATTAAAAAAACAAACAAACAAAAACACCACTAAAAACTGCTTGGGTGAGCCTAAAAGTTTGGTGGGGTTGGGCCTCAGGGAGTCACCAGGGCAGAACAACACATTGGGAGCTGGGTTGATGGAAGCCCGTGTATTAAAAAAACACATGAAACCCTGGCTGGTGGCACAGCGGATAAGGTGCTGGCCTGCAAACCCAAAGGTCGCTGGTTTGATTCCCAGCCAGGGCACATAACCACGTTGCAAGCCAGGTCTCCAGCCAGGTCTATAGCCAAAGGCAGATGAAAGGCAACCATACATTGATGTCTGTCTCCCTCTCTGCCTTTCTCCTTTCCCCTCTGTCTAAAATTAATAAATAATAAATAAAATCTTTTAAAAAATACATGAAAACCATAAAAAAGAACCAACCAGTCAGAAACAAAGGATACATTAACTAAAATAAAGAGCAATTTACAGAAAATTAAGAGTAGGGTAGGTGAAGCCAAGAATCAAATCAGCAATCTGGAATGTAACGAAGAAAAAAAATACCCAATCATAATAGCAAAACAATAAAAGAATTCAAAAATTATGATTTGCAATGAGCCCTTGGGGCATCTTCAAGCATACTAACATTCATATGGTGCTAGAAAGAGAAGAGAGAGAAAGGGAGCAAGAAATTTGAAAACTTATTTTTAAAAATTATAGCAGAAAAGTTCCCTAACCTGGTAGTGTAGGTAGTGCAGGTAGTGCAGAGAATGCCAAACAAATGAACCCAAAGAGATCCCCATCAAGACACATCATAAGAAAAATGAAAAAGGTTAAAGACAAAGAGAATCTTAAAAGCAGCATAAGAAAAGCAGTCAGTGACCTGCAAGGAAACTACCATAAGACTGTCAGCTGATTTCTTAACAGAAACTTTGCAGAGTTGAAAAAATTGGCAAGAAATAGTCAAAGTTATGAAAAGCAAAAGCCTCCAACCAAGATTACTCTACCCAGCAAAGCTATCGTTTAAGATCAAAGGACATGTAAAGAATTTCCCAAGCAAGAAAAAAACTAAAGGAGTTCTTCACCAATGGGCCAGTATTACATGAAATGTTAAAGGGTTTTCTTTAAGAAGAAGGGAAAATTTTAAAAATACATATGAACAAAAAATGGCAATAAATACATATCTATCAACAAGCTAATCTAAAAAAATAAATAAGCAATACATAAACAGACTCATAGATACAGAGGATATTTTGAAGGTATCCAGATGGGAGGTTGGTTGGGAGATGAGTAAAAATGTAAAGAGAATAAAATGTACAAATTGATAGTTACAGAATAGTCATGGGGATATGAAGTACAGTATAGGATGTATAGTCAATAATGTTCTAATAACTATGCATGGTACCAGGTGAGTACTAGATTTGTTTATCAGGATGATCATATCATAAGTTATATATTATCTAATCACTGGGGTGTACACCTGAAACTAATATAAATTGTATGTCAACTATAATTGAAAGTAAAACATTTCAACAGAGAAAAAGAAAGGAGAACTTATTTGCTATAAATATCTGACTGAACTGAAGAAGCAAATCATTTCTACTTTTGTTCTTTTAAGCTTGGATTCTTTATTCTAGTTTCTCTGTAAGAGGCGTAGTTAGTCAGTTCATGTGTATGTTCTGAGCCCTTGATAATGTGCCAGTAATGTGAAGTGATTTGGGGGTGGGGGACATTTTAAGTATGTATTGTGTTAGGATAATGTTTTTTAGACAGAATATCTTATGGCATGCATCCTGTGAAGTATAGAAGAGCAGGATTCAACCTATTGTCTGTTGTAAGTAAGCAAGAGGTAAGAGACTTCATTTTCATGAAAAGCTGATAGCAAAGTTAACAGCATGGCATTTACCAGAAGCAGTTAGAACATTGTTTGTGATTGTAACAGAGGAAGTTCAAGACAAAAATTATTCAATGTAAAATCAATGTGGTTTTGAAAGAGTAAATAATCAAATAACTGTAGACCTTTCTAAGACATTCTATATGGTTGTGCTATACTTTCTGCTTATTTTGTGTTGTTTTGAGACTTTACATGGTTTCAGCTCTGCTAACTAATATTTGAAAGTACTGCCAAATTTGAAATGCTGAGAACTGCTAATCACCAGGATTAGCAAATTGAAATCCTATTCACCCCAGAACATAGTTGCTAAAGGAGGAAGATCTTACTATATAATTCTCTTATTTATTTGCCCATGTAAATCTTTCTAATGACATCACACTAGTAACTGGTTTTAGTCAGTGTCTTACGACGTACATTTCCTATAAGTAATTTATTTCAAAATTGATAGGCAAATGCCAGACTATCACCACCTATAGAAAAGTTGATAACAATGTACCAACAAACTGCAAAAATAAAAGTGGTTTTATAAGCTTATAAAAAGCTGAAAATTCCTATTACCTAGTGACCTCATGGCCATGGTAATGTCATAATGTCATAATGATTCACATGTCTGTGGTGTTGCTGATGTAAACAAACCTGTGCATCCAGTCATATAAAAGTATAACTCATACAATTACGCACAGTACATAATACTTGATAATAAATGACTATGTTACTGGTTTACGTATTACACTATATTATTTTACTGTTATTTTACAGTGTATACTTTATACCTATAAAAATAATTTGTCATAAAACAGTACTCTTTGTTTTGCCAGCATCAGTCTCATACAACCTCATGTTTAACAAGTGCCTTAATTATATTGCTTTCCCTTGTGCTTGATTTAATTTCATGTTGTTTTCTTTACTACAGGTTCTAAACATACAATATCACTGAGAAGTTTCCAGTAAGAAGTCACATACAATTGACTGACTGGGAAACAGAATTAAAAGTGATTAAGGTCTAGGAAGGTGAAAAATTAGTGACAGTTGTTGATTGCCAGTCAAGTATGTCTCATCCCACTGTAGCTATGACCTTGAAGAGCAAGATGACACAAGATGTTAAAGCATGTGATTCCTTGAAGATAATGAGGCTAAACCAATTTGAGAAAGACCTCTGTCAGACATGGAGAAGCTTCTAATGTCCTGGACCAGACACAGAAGTGTATGCCTCTCAGTGCCATGATAATCGTGGTTGAAGCAAGAAGTTTGTTTGAAATTTTGAAGGAAAAGTCTGGACCTGACTAATGATGACTTTACTGCTAGCTCTGGGTGGTTGGAAGAATTCATGAATTGTTACTCATTACATGATGTGAACGTGAATAGTGAGTCTGTGGGTGCTGACATGTGAAGACAAATGAAGAATTTTTGGAAAGTATAGATAAGTGAATTATGAAGGAAAAATACTTGCCAGAGAAAGTACTCATTATGAATGAAAACTCTCGACTCTGGAAACAGATGCCTGAAAGGACTTTTATCCCTAAGGAGGCCAAGTCAGTGTCAGGTTTCAAGGTTTTTAAGGACCAGAAAAACAGCCTTGCTTGGAAACAATGTTTCAGGGTACATATTGAAACCCTTTGTGATCTAGCACAATGAGAACCTTGGAAGCTTCAAGTATATCACTTCAAGTATATAAGTAAGCACACACTGCCATTGTATGGCAAAGACAGTAAGAAGTCATGCATGGCCCATCTTCTCTTCCAACATACCCTTCTGAATTGCCATGCCAATGAAATGAAGAAGTACTGTTTGAAGAATAACATACCTTTTAAGATTTTGCTGGTTGTTCATAATTTTCCCAGACATACTCTTTTTATTTTAAATATTTTATTTATTATTTCCAGAGAGAGAGAGGGGGGCAGGGAGAGAGGCAGACAGGGAGAAAGACATCAGTGTATGGCTGCTCTACACCTGCCTCCATCTATGGGCCTGGATGGAGACCTGGCTCACAACCTGGTTATGTGCCCTGGTTAAAAATCAAACCAGCTCCCTTTGGGTTCACATGTTGGTGCCTTACCATCTGTGCTACCAGCCAGGCAGACATACTCTTTTTATTGGTGATCTTTATCCCAATATCACAGTAGTATTTCTTCTTCTGAACAACACTTTGTTCATCCAACTAATAAATCAAAGAATTACAGCAGCTTTTAGGACTTGCTACCTAAGGAGGAGCTTTGCTCAGGCTATGGTTGAAACATGGGAGTTAATGAGAAGACACTGATACAATTATGGAAGGATTACACTTTCTATGACTGCATCAAGGACCTTCCTTGGGCTTGGGATGTCACCAAGAAGTATTGGAATGGCACCAGAAAGAAGACACTCAAGAGGTTAGTCCATGACTTCAAAGGATTTGCAAAAGACAAGGAGGTTGCAAAAATCAACAAGGCTATGGGTGAGATAGAAACAACTGTATCATAGAAGTGGATGAGAATGTCATGAGGAGCTTCTACATGTGGTTCCTGAGGAGTTGACTAATGGGAAATTGTTGAAACCAGAATAAGAATGTGTAGCTGAAGAAGTGGCAAGACAAAAAGGGAACTGCAAGAAAGGAAAAAAAAAAAACTTCAAGAAACTTCACAATGAAGGGTTTCACAGAAGCTTCTGCAGGTCTCATCAAACTCCTTACAGTGGAACATGGACCCCAACACAGAAACCTTTTGATTAATAGGAGGCATGATCATGATGTATTATCTACTTACAAGCAAATCTATAGTGGGGGAAAAAAAAAACAGAAACAAATCAAGTAAGTCACCATGGATGTATTTATGAAAATAGTGACTTTTCCTCAAGAAGATCCTCAGGCAGGTCCTTCAGGAGGCATTCCAGAAGAAGGATTGTTATCATAGGAGATGACAGCTTCATGTACGTTACTGTCCCTGAAGGCCTTCCAGTGGGACAAGATGTGAAGGTGGAAAACAGTAATATTAATGATCCTGACCCTATGTGAGCTTAGACTAATGTGCATGTTTATGTCCTAGTTTATAATAAAAACATTTATATATTTTTTAAACTTAAAAATAACAAAAATTATTATAGAATATAATTTAAAGAACATATTTTGGCCCTGGCTGGTGGTTCAAAGGATAAGGCGTCGTCCTGTGAACCCAAAGGTGGCTGGTTCGACTCCCCATTCAGGGAAGGTAACCAGGTTGCAAGCCAGGTCTCCAGCCAGGTCTGTAGCTGGAGGCAAGTGAAAGGCAACCATACATTGATGTCTCCCTCCCTCTCTGCCTCTCTCCTTTCCCCTCTCTTTAAAAATAATAAATAAAATATTTTTTTGAAAAAAGAGCATATTTTGTACATTGTACAACATGTTTATGTTTTAAGATGTGTTATTATAAAATAATCCAGCCCTGGATGGTGTGGCTCAGTGCATTGAGTGCTGACTGGCAAACCAAAGGGTCACTGGTTCAATTCCCAGGCAAGGTATATGCCTAAGCTGTATGCCAAGTCCCCAGTTGGGCACATGTGAGAGGCAACCACATATTGATGGGTTTTTTCCCTCTTTCTCCTTCCATTCCCCTCTCTAAAAATAAGTAGATAATTTTTAAAGATTCCAAAAGTTAAAAAACTAAAAAATTTATACAGTATAATAGTTATAGTAAGCTAAGAATCATTTACATTTGAAGAAAGGAAAATACTTTTATAAATTTAATGTTGCCTAACTGTACAATGTTTATAAAGTCTTCAGTTGTATACAATAATGTCTGAGGCCCTCACAGTCACTCACCACTCAGTCACTCACTCACTGACCTAGAGCAACTAACAGTTACTCCTGCAAGCTCCATTGATGGTAAGTAGCCATACAGGTGTATTATCTTTCATCTTTTTAAAAAATATTTTATTTATTATTTTTAGAGAGTGGGAAAGGGATAGAGACAGAGAGGGAGAGAGACATCAAGGTATGGTTGCCTTTCACCTGCCTCCAACTGCAGACCTGCCTGGAGACCTGGCTTGCAACCTGGTTATGTGCCATGGCTGGGGAATCTTTGGGTTCACAGGCTGGCACCTTATCCAATGTGCGACCAGCCAGGGCTCATCTTTTATACAATGTTTTTACTTTAGGTTTCATATTTAGATATGTTTAGGTGTACAAATACTTACTATTGTATTATAATTGTCTGCAGCATTCAGAACAGTAAAATGCTGCATAGATTTGTAGCATGGGAGCAATTGGTTATATCATACAATCTAGGTGTGCAATAAGCTGCAACTTCTGGATTTGTGTATGTACATAGAATCTATAATGTTCACACAATTGCAAAATAGCGTGCTGACATACTTTGCAGAAAGTATCACCATGGTTAAATGAGACGTTAATGTATTTTCCTTGTGTGTTTTTTACACTTATCAAAAAACATTTGATTAATTTTTAGCCACTATAAAATTGGGCACAGTTATATTTTCTGAGCACATGTACTTTTTTTTATAAATAACATCTTTTTAAAAATTTTTTAAAGATTTTTTAAATTTCATTATTTCTAGAAAATGGGGAAGGGAGAGAGGCAGAGAAGGAGAGAGACATCAATGTGTGGTTGCCTTTCACCTGACTCCAGCCACAGATCTGACTGGAGACCTGGTTTGCAACCTTGTTATGTGCCCTGTCTGGGGAATCGAACCTGCAACCTTCAGGTTTGCAGGCCGGCGCCTTACCCACTGTGCTACCAGCCAGGGCTGCACATGTATTTTTTAAAGAATGATGAAATAATTTTAGTTTTGTGAATAAAGAAAGCAAGTTATCTTCTGAATGATGGAGCAGTAGGGACATGAATAGTTTGTAATGTAAAGAGCAAAAAATGGTATGGGAACATGGCTGACTGAAGAAAACTGTCAGGAATCTGGCTCAGGATTGCAGAAATGTATTGTGAGTCCCAATGAAATTGTAGACCACAGGTCTCAACATACTAGGTATCAATTATTTAACTTTTGTAGTGTAAGCTATTGAAAATATCTACCATAAAATCTTGGTGGTTTAACACAGGAAATATAGTTCCTGTTCATATTCATTCCAACATGGATCTTGGTTTTTGGATGACCTTTCTCATTTTTCCTCAGCCATTTAACCTCTTTCTGGCAGCTCTGTCATCACTGGAACCTCAAGAGTTCTTTGCTGTGTACTACTCTGCAGGTAGAGAAAGGGAATGAGCCTAGAGAATCACAGAAGATATTGAAGACATTGTTAGTGGTCCAATTTAGAAGTGGCACATTGCTTTTATCCCATTGGACAGTCTCAGAGACATGCCAGATATAGATGCAAGAAAAACACTAGAAAATGTACAATTTGGCCTGGAAGCTGGTTCACATCAATACTTTAACACTACGGCAAGGCAGTATTATATCTTTTGCAGACAGGTAGCCTCCTCTGCATCAGCAAAGCTGTTTTATTTTTCTCCTGAAGTACTAGATGCCTCAAGTGTAATAATGGAAAATATGGATAGTTGATTTAATTTGTGTTGAATTTCTTTGAAGGGATCATTTTGGAAGAGCAAGGGTAACAAGAAAGAAGTTCATCTAATAATAGCCAAGTGCTAAACTGTGGAGGAAAGAAGTGAGTCCATGGAAAATCAGTCCACTGGGAGGAAAGAGTAATCACATTGAGGCTGGAAAAGTCTCAGTTAACTGTGTTCATGGAATTCAGATCAAGAGTTGAGACAATAAAGGCTGTGGATGAGGCCCTAGGAATTAGTAGTAAAAGGAAAGTTGAAAGATACCATGATAACTCAAGAAGAAAAGGGGCTGTGAGTCTAGGGTGTTAATCTAGAGTGTATGAACTTTATTCCAAAGATAGTGATCCATTTATAGACATGCTCTCTATTCACACACCAATATTACCCTTTGATCTCCCATTGTGAGTGAAACATTCTGTCTGTACCTAGATCTGGGCTTTGCTACATTATTTGGCCAATGAAATGTTAGAAAAGGTGACACAGGTTGAAACTGAAAAAGAACGTATGCTTTACACTTTCTCTTCCTTGCTACTTCATATCTACTCTGAGAACACACTAATGTCACCTACTAGTTGGTGAGATATTCTGAGTAGAGCTAAGTGGCCCCACTTGAATTAACTGAGGTCATTGGAGACCAGCTAACAGCATGAACTCAATCAAGATCGATAGAGTAGTCTAGGCTATCCCTGCTGGCTCCAGATGAGTAAAGAATAAATGCTTATTTTTAAATGATAGTTAAGTTTTGCAATTGCTAGGAAGCATCATTGTGACAATAAATACCTTACACAGAAAACAGCTTAAAATGGGCTCCACAGAGAACCTGGAGTAATGATGTAGCAACACTATTTTAAATGTTTGCTACAAATAAATCCATTTTAGCTAGATTAATTGAAACTCATACACCCCTGCTTCAGTTCTAGGATTATCTCACAGGTTTGTATCTAGTATAACTTGAATGCTATTTAATTATTATAATTATCTACTTTAAGTATCATGTAATTAGAAGACATGAGTATAAAAAGAGGCCATATGTTAAAAAATCTTTCTTTGAAAACACATTTTCTGATTTTTGAAAAGTCTAGAAAATATGTCCTTAATTTTTGGCTGTCATATGTGAAGACGTATAATAAAAATCTAGGACTAATTTCTGAAATTAATGGACAAATTTATGCCTTATCTTAATAAAGTGGCTAACCCAAGAAAATTAAATAATAGAGACCTCAAGTAAGTAGACCCAAACACAAATAATTGACCTAACATCAAAATGACTATTTCATTATTGTTGTAGAATTATTTATGTATTTAAATAGGTAAAAACAAAATCTTGGGGGTCAAAGATGGCAACAGAGTAGAGGTCAGTGCTGATGATGTTCTCAAGTACCAGAACAGCTGGAGGATAGGGTAGGGAGCAAGAGACATCTGCAGGTCTCCAAGAATTGGAGCAGTAAACATCTGGACTCAGGAAACACAGCCCAGAGGCAGCAGAGACCTACAGGAGAGCAGGTGAGACAGTTCCAAACCGACCGGCAGGCCGAGGTCGGCTCTGCGCAGTGGCCGCTCTACCCAGAGGGGCGTGTCTAACTGAAGCCAGCTCCAGGCTCCCTGGTTACTAGAAATCTGAACAGTGAAGTGTGGGCAGCAAGGGCAAACACTGTAGGGAACAAGGAATTGAACTCCTACAGGGGAGGGACTGTGTGAGAGCCTTGCACCAGGGACTGAGAGAGAGGAAGCTCCTCACTGGGCCAGAGGTGGAGAAGAGTCCTGTGGGGAGCAGGAGCAGGGGAGTGGGGAAGTGCACTGGCTGGGGCAGCGAGAGGGCTGAAAACAGTGCTGCTGGGCCACCAGGGAAACAGCAGCTTAAAGCCCCTGTGAAGGGGGAAGCCCAGCCCAGCGCACCCACACTGGCCCCCAGGCTCCCACGGAAACTCCAAACTGAGACCGGGAACTTGTACCTGAGGCAACTGACCCACCCATTGCCTGTGACAAAGGCCACAGAGGGCACACATCACAGAGGCGGCATGAAGGACTCCTTGGAGAGCTAGTCTGCTTGGGGGAGCCGAGCAGTGTTGGCAGACCCTGGGCAGTGTTGGCAGACCCAGAGCACTGTTGACTGACAGGGGCTGCCTCCTCTGGGAGCTGCGGGGGCAGGGCCAGTCATCACAGGAGCCAGCGAGGTTGCAGACCACCCTGCAGGGGCGCCAGGCGCCCATCACAGGCAGGAATCTCCTCCAGGAGCTGGGGGAGGAACCCTGATGGACTTCAAATGGAAGAAAAGGGAGGGCCCCAAGAACATTGGCAGCCCTGAAACCCAGCTAGGCTACTGGAGACCCAGCCTACCTGGGGGCTGACACTCAGAATCAGCCCTGACTGTGACAATCATAGGTCCTGCCACTCCAAGACCAGCTAGACTGTAGACTGCAGAGATCTGACCAAGAAAAAGAGGCAGACTCAGGAAATGGATCGCTGCCAATCTCAAGTGCCTGAGTTACACTGAGAGCTACATGAACTATTAATCCCTAACATATCCTTTTCAAAAGTTACTTCCATGCCTCACAATTAGTGCATTTTAAGTAAATACTGTTTAAACCATAGTGTATCACAGCTCACATATTTTTAATCCTCCCCTATCTCAATCCACCTAAATATCCAAGACCCTCCCCCTACTCTTGATTTAAAGTCTACTCACTCTCTGGCTACAACGCATTCCCAGTCTTTGGTCTAAGTATTCCTCCCCTCCCCAGCCACCTAAACCCTTTCTTTATTCTTTTCTTCCTTATTATTATTATTTTCCTGCTAAAACCCAAAGGTCCTGGCTCCACCTGGACCAATCAGGGATCACTAAGGGTAAACAGGGAGGCAGATGTGGCAACTATATACATAGGCTTACACTGTTGACTCATACTTGAGGCTTTTTGATTCTCCCTCTCCTCATTTCTATAGAATAGATAAGTTGGTTTTCTCTCTCATATACCTGCTATCTTTGCTACTCCTCAGCACCCTTCAAAACTATCTATACTTTAGTCAACTTAATCATTTTTCCCCTTATACAACAGTCTTAATATATCTACATCCCTATCAAAACTGGCTCAATTGCAACTGAGGGTGTGATTAAGAGTGGGGGTTACCTTGGAGGGTTTGGGTATATAGTTACATTCTTAGGCAGTCAAAAGTGGAAGTAAAAGAGAAAGATATCACTGAAAGTATGGTTATTTTGCCCAAACTGGTGGTTCTGTTTTAGGAGTAGCTCAAACACAGTGTACGAGAAAGGATAGAAGGAGAGTCTTGCAGTCAGCCAACTGGAAGGAAAGGAGCAACATACACAACTTATCCAGAATACAACCAGACAGCCCAAATAAAGGCCACACCAAGAGCAACAAGTGGAGAAAATCTAGGTGACTACAACATTGAACTCCACAAATCTCCTAACACAGGAGAGTGCTCAACTAAGGCAAGGAAGTAAAGAAGATTAATCCAAACAGAAACAAACAAACAAACAAACAAACAAAAAAAACAATCAACGACACCCAACATGGGGAAAAAAAGAATCAGTCCATCACCGAAAGGAAAGGAAGAATGCCCAGAAAGACCATCAAATGAAACAGAGGCACATGATATATCAGATAAGGAATTCAAAAGAATGATGATAGAGAAGCTCAATGAGCTCAGCCACCTCAAAGAAAACTAGAAAACAACTCCAGGGAAGTTACAAGGAACTTACTGAGAGCTACAACAGCATCAAAAAGGACATAGAAACTATCAGTAAGAGCCAGGAGGAAATGAAGAATACAATTTCTGAATTGAAGAATGTAGTACAAAGAATCAACAGTAGGCTAGAGGAAGCAGAGGACCAGATCAGCGTGTTGGAAGAGAATGTAGACAAATACTCCAAGACAGTAAAAGAGAATGAAAAAAGGTTGAGCAAGATAGAAGAGGGTTTAAGAGAGCTGCAGGACAACATGAAATGTAACATCTGTATCATAGGGATACCAGAAGGAGAAGAGAAACAAGGAATGGAAAACCTGTTCAAGAAAGTCATGATAGAAAATTTCCCTAACATGAGGAGTGAAAACATTAATCAAGTTCAGGAAGCACAGAGGGTCCCAATGAATATCAACCCAAACAGACCAACTCCAAGGCACATTATTATTAAAATGGCAAATTTCAAAGACAAAGAGAGAATCCCAAAAGCATCAAGGGAGAAATAACAAATAACATATAAGGGGGCTCCAATAAGGCTATCAAATAATTATTCAGCAGAAACAATTCAAGCCAGAAGGGAATGGAAAAGAGTATTTCAAGTCATGGTAAACAAAGGCCTGCAACCAAGAATACTCTACCCAGCAAGGCTCTCATTCAAGATAGAAGAAGAAATAAGGAGTTTCCCAGATAAAAAAAAAAAAAAAAAAAAAAAAAAAAAAAAAAAAAAAAAAAAAAAAAAAAAAAAAAAAAAAAAAAAAAAAAAAAAAAAAAAAAAAAAAAAAAAAAAAAAAAAAAAAAAAAAAAAAAAAAAAAAAAAAAAAAAACAAAAAAAAAAAAAAAAAAAAAAAAAAAAGCCTAAAAGAATATATCTCTCCCAAACCAGCATTGCAAGAAATGCTAAAGGTTCTGCTTTAAAAATAAATAAATAAATAAATAAATAAATAAAATGAAGAAACAGAGAAAGCCAAAGAGGAATACAGATACAAAGGGAGAAAAATGGCAGTGCATAAGTATCAATCAATAATAACCTTAAATGTAAATGGATTAAATGTACCAATCAAAAGACATAGGGTAGCCGAATGGATAAGACAACATGACCCACATATATGCTGTCTTCAAGAGACCTACCTCAGAATAAAAGATTGACACAGACTGAGAGTGAAGGGATGGAAAAATATATATCAAGCACATGGACATGAAAAAAAAGCTGGAGTAGCAATACTGATTTCAGACAAAATAGATTTGACAATGAAGGCCATAAAAAGGGATAAAGTAGGACATTTCATAATACTTAAGGGAATAATCCTTCAAGAAGAAATAACTCTGATAAACATATACGCACCCAACATAGGAGCTATGAAATATATACGGAAAATCTTGGAGGACTTTAAGAAAGATAGAGACATCAACGCACTAATAGTAGGGGATTTTAATACCCCATTATCAACAATGGACAATCTTCCAAACAAAAAATCCCCAGAGATGTTGTGGCATTGAACAACACTCTAGAGGAAATGGACCTAACTGATGTATACAGAGTCCTTTACCCCAAAAAGCAAAATACACATTCTTTTCAAATGCACATGGATCATTCTCTAAGATAGACCACATGGTAGGTCACAACACAAGCCTCCACAAATACAGGAAAATTGAAATCATACAAAGTATTTACTCAGATCACAATGGATCAAAACTAGAAACCAATCTCAAGGGGAAAAACCAAAGATACTCTAACTCATGGAGACTGAATAACATACTTTTAAGTAATGAATGGGTTAACAATGAGATCAAAGATGAGATCAAAAAGTACCTGGAAACAAATGACAATGAACACACAACAGCCCAAAACCTATGGGATACAGCAAAGGCAGTGCTCAGAGGGAAATTTATAGCAACACAGGCCTTCCTAAAAAGGTCACAAGAAGTTTATAAAAACAACCTAATGATAAAGCTGCAAGAACTAGAGGAGCAACAACAAACAAAGCTCAGAACAAGTAGAAGGAAGGAAATCATCAAAATTAGGGCTGAACTAAATAACTCACAGATTCAAACTACAATTTGAAGAATCAACAGGTCCAAGAGCTGGTTCTTTGAAAAAAATAAGCAAAATTGACAAGCCCTTATCCGGACTCATCAAGAAAAAGAAAGACATGGACAAGGACAACGGGTGGGATTGAATTTGGGGGGAATGGGAGAGGGACAGAGGGGAGCAAAATGGGGATGGATGTAATACAACAACAATAAAATTAAAAAAAGAAAAAGAAAAAGAGAGGACACAAATAAACAGAATCAGAACTGACAGAGGAGAGATCACAACTGATACCTCAGAAATACAAAAGATTGTAAGAAATTACTACAAACAACTATATGACAAAAATATGTCAACCTGGATGAAATGGACACATTTCTGGAAATGTATAATCTACCAAAACTGAACCCAGAAGGAGCAGAAAACCTGAATAGGCCAATAACAACTAGTGAAATTAAAGAAGTAATTTAAAATCTCCCAAAGCACAAAAGCCCTGGACCAGACAGATACACAGGTGAATTTTACCAAACATTTCAAGAAGAACTCACTCCTATCCTTCTCAAATTATACCAAAAAACACAGGAAGAGGGAAGACTCCCAAACTCTTTCTATGAGACCAATATTATTCTAATCCCAAAACCAGGGCAAAACACAGCTAAGAAAGAAAGCTACAGGCCAATATCTCTGATGAACATAGATGCTAAAATTCTCTACAAAATATTGGCCAACCTGATTCAGCGGTATATTACAAAGGTCATACAGCATGATCAAGTGGGTTTGATCCCAGGGATGCAAGGATGGTACAATATTCGTAAATCAATCAATGTAATACACCACATCAACAAATTGAAAGATAAAAACCATATGATCATATCAATAGATGCTGAAAAAGCATTTGATAAAGTGCAGCAACCATTTATGACAAAAACCCTCAGCAAAATGGGAATAGAGGGAGCATACCTCAACATCATAAAGGCCATCTATGAGAAACCTGAAGCCAACATCATAATTAACGGACAAAAACTGAAAGCTTTCCCCCTAAGATCAGGAACGAGACAAGGCTGTCCACTTTTTCCACTTGTATTCAACATTGTCTTGAAAGTTCTAGCTATAGCCATCAGAGAAGAAAAAGGAATCAAAGGTATCCAAATTGGAAAGGAGGAAGTCAAACTGTCATTATTTGCAGATGATATGATAGTGTACATACAAAACCTGATTGGCTCCACCAAAAATTTACTCAACCTAATAAGCAAATTTAGCAAAATAGCTGGGTATAAAGTCAACATCCAGAAATCAAAAGCATTTTTGTATACCAATAATGAAACAACAGT